>JAANYP010007933.1:0-14893 GCA_020465985.1 Centrapalus pauciflorus | reverse complement strand
GCGATTCAACAAGATGGAATCAAGGAATTGTGACAGCGCCTAAAGCCCGCAGTGCAGAACTAACCCAACGACTTAACGCTCTGGAGTACGAGGAAACCCCGGAGGCATCTCATACTTAGTACCCTTTTATAGTATTTCTCTAGGATTTACTATCTGATACATCTTAGGGTGTGTAAGGCTTAAGAATTTATCGGAAATTCCGACCATATCATGTACAAAGATTAGGTATCCAACATTTTAATGAAAAAAAACTAAGTTTTATCTATAACTAGGAGCATGAGGATATGTAATACGACAATCTGCCTAAGAAATTTCAAACCCATAGACTTATCCTCTTACCCCATTAAATACCACTTATGCATTTCTACTATTTGATACCGGTGCTGATAAGAGCTTTATATCCACTAAGTTCACGAAGCTGATAAATTCCATTAAGTGCTACTTATGCTATTGAGGTTGATGACAGTGAGACGCTTAAGACAAATAATATAAGTCGAGGATGCTCCTTAGAATTAGTAGGCCGACTCTTTGAAACAGTCATGATACCCATCAAACTGGGAAGTGTTTACGTGGTCATAGGCATGGATTGGCTATCGAAAATCGTGAGGAAATAGTATGCAACAAGAACATAGTTCATATACCTTTAGCCAATAAGAAGGTCCTTACCGTCCAACGCAAAGCAAGAAATACCAAGTAAGCATCATCTCTAGCATTAGGACCCTGAAGTGTTGATAGAGAGGGAGCCAAAGGGAAAGCGGCTCGAAAATATTCTTATTATTTATGGTTACCCCAAAGTTTTTCCAGAACACTTACCTGAACTCCCAACATCGAGGCAAGTCAAATTCAAAAATAGGCCTAGTATCAGGTGCGGTACCAGTGGCTCGAGCACCATGCCGATTAGCCCCATCAATAGTGTAAGAATCGTCCAACCAACTATAGGAGCTCTTAGCAAAAGAGCCTATCAAACCGAGTTCCTGGCTTTGGAGGAGCTCCAGTTTTGTTCATAATGGAGAAGGATGGAAATTTCGGGATGTGCATCAATTACCGAGAAATTAAATAAGCTAAAAGAACCAATATCCACTTCCAAGGATCAATGACTTGTTTGACAAAACTCCAAGAATTAAGCTTCTATTCGAAGATCGTCCTTAGGTCTGGTTATCATCAGGTTAGAGTTCACAAGAAAGATATTCCAAAGACAGCTTTCAGATTCCGTTTCGGTCATCAAAAATTCCTATTAATGCCGTTTGGGTTAACCAGTGTCCCCAACGGTACTCATGGACCTCATCGGGTGTGCAAACCTTATTTAGACAAATTCGTGATTGTATTCATGAATGACTTTTAATCTACTCACGAAACGAGAAGGAGCATGAGCAACATTTAAGACTGATTCTGGAATTATCGGAGAAAGAACAACTATATGCTAAGCTTTCTAAATTTGACTTTTGGTTAGGAGAGGTGAAATCCCTCGGTCACGTGAACAATAGTAAAGGAATCCAACTCGACCCCGCAAAGATCAAGGCTATCAGGAATTGGTCAACTCTTAGAACCCCCATAGAGATACGACAGTCCTTAAGACTTGCCACTTATTATAAGCAATTTTCTCAAAGACCACCAGAACTCTAACAAAACTGACCCGAAAAGACATTAAGTATGATTGGAGCAAGGATCAGGAGACATCATTCCAGTTATTAAAGCACAAACTGTGCAGCGCGCCTATTTTGTCCATACTTAAGAGGAACGAGAAATTTATAGATTATTGTGACGCTTCACACAATGGGCTTATATAGAAAAATAGGGACATAGCTTATACTTTATGAAAACTTAAGGTTCACTAGGTGATTTACACAACACATCATCTGGATCTTGAAGCAGTAGTCTTAATCCTTGGAGACAATAGTTGTACGGTATGAAGTGTATTGTATTCACAGACCATAAGAGCCTCCAACACATCTTGAACCAGAAAGAGTCGAATACGAAGTAGTACCGTTGGATGGAACTAATATGTAATGGCAACCGTGAAAATTCGTTATCACCTGAGGAAAACTAAGGAGCTAAACCGTTAAGAGTACAAGTGGATAAATAGTTTAGAATAAGGGCTAATAAAAATCGATAATTCATGAATAGAATCTGATTACTCTGTTTGGTGGAATAAGAAAGCTGGGTATGGATGAAGGACACAAATTAAGATATGTCGTTCACCCCGGATCCAGTAAAATGTATCATGACCTTAAGAAACTATACGGGTGGCCTATCATGAAGAATGACTTGCCAAATCGGTCAGAAAATTCCTAACACGCTCCAAAGTTAAGATAAACCATCAGAAACCATTTGGGTAATAGTCGACAACCTAACAAAATCCGCGCGTTCCTACCAATCAAGAAGAACATCAGGATGAATAAGCTAGTCCAAACGTACCTCAAGGAAGTCGTCTCCGGACACGGAGTGCCTATTATAATCATTTTGATATGGATAGCAGATCTACAACTAAGCTTTTGGCAATTATTATAGCCAACTGTGGATAAAAACCTGGACCTGAGTACCACATATCACTCTCAGACCAATGGTCAGAATAATAGAACGATCCAAACCCTAGAACGTACATTAAGAGCCTGTGTAATGGATACTTATTTGCCTTAGTGGAATTATCGTACTACAATAGCTATCACTCAAGTACTAAAGCTGCTCCGTTTGAGGCCCTCTACGGGCAAAAGTGTCGATCACCAATTTATTGGGAAGAAGTGGGAAACGGCCAAATCATTGGCGTTAAGATCATTCACAAAATTACCGAAAGGATAGTACGATTGCGGAACTGACTAAAAGTTGCCCGCAATTGTCAGAAAGTTATGCAGATGTAGGAAGAAAATCCCTTGAATTCTAATTAGGAGAACGAGTACCAATGAAACTCTCGCCTTGGAAGGGCGTAATCCGTTTTGGGAAACGAGGAAAACTCAATCCTCGTTATATCGGACCATTCAAGATCACCAAAAGAATTGGCCCGGTAGCTTACCGACTCGACCTGCCCCCAGAGCTTAATAACGTTCATAATACCTTCCACGTGTCCAATCTTAAGAAGTGTCTGGCTGATGAATCACTCGTTATACCCATGGACGAGCTGGAGTTAGACGATAAGTTGAACTTCATTGAGCAACCTGTAGAAATAATGGACCGCGAAGTCAAGAAACTAAAGCACAGCCGGATCCCGATAATAAAAGTCAGATGGAACTCTAAGCGAGGTCCTGAGTTTACGTGGGAACGCGAGGATCAGTTCCGAGAAAAATACCCACACCTGTTCTCAAGTACTCAAGAAGTGGAGAACACGAGCTAATTTCGGGACGAAATTCCCTTAACAGGGGGAGACTGTAACATCCGGCACTAAACCATGATAGCAACAATGACCTAATATGTATTTAATAGTCAATTATAGCCTAATCAGTGGTCATTAGAAATTAATCAAGTGATTAACAAGGTTTATTAGAAAATTCAACTCAATTAGAATCAAATTCATCGGTGCGATGAATCGGGAAATCAATTAATCCGATCAATTTACGATATGAGGGATTAATTCAACTAAGTACATAATTAAATTATGATTAGTGACACTAATCATACACTAATACAATTACTTAACATTAATTATGCAAGACTAAAACAATTCATTAAAACAATGCATTCAAAAGTATTTTTGAATTTACAAGAAAAGGGAAATACAAGAATACATTCTAAATACTTTTATACAAAAAAATATATATAAATACATGAAAATAATCCATAAAAATCTGGTCATAGGGTAGTACTACCCAAGATTTGATTTCAATTTTTTATTTCCCAACTCCATAACCTTTCATAATCAAATCTTTCACACCCCATTCTCCTTTCATTTCAACATGATCTTACACTCCACCTCCATTTGAAAGACCAAGACTTTGCCTATAAATAGAGGGCTTCCTTTTCATTATTTTCACACCAAAATATCTCTTTCTCTCCTCTCAAAACCGGATCCCACACACACACACACTACAAACATTTTCATTCAAGTGTTCTTGGTGAAATTCAAGTGTTCTTGGTGAACTTCAAGTGTTCTTGGTTCAAATCTTGCAAGAGTTCCAACTTCTTCTCAATTTCATACTCCAAATACATCAAAGTAAGTAAATACTAACTTATTTCATCATATATTTATGTTTATATAAGTCTTGCATAATATATATAATCACCAACAACAACAAGTTTCATAAAAACTCAAGTTTATAAGTTTCTAGTTTTATTTTTTTAAGTTGTTTCTTTAAATGTGTTTATGAATATATGAACACATTATAAAAGTGTTAATATTATGAAAACATGTGATATATATGTGTTTTTATAACTATTATGACTTTTATACAAGTAGTCTTTGAATAAACAACAAGAATCATAAGTTGTTTCAAGTTTATAAACTACGGAATTTCGGCAGAATATTTGTATCGACTTTGAAAAATCATAACTAATTCATAACTCAACGAAATGAGTTGATTCTTGTCTCAAAAGTTAGATCTATGTCTTAACTATAGATCTGCAATTTTTCATAATTTATTTTGAAGTTTAAGACCTCCAGAAATTATTTGAGAAACCGAAAGTTTGACAGCTCAAAAATGGCCAACATAGCGTTTTTAACGAGATTTTTCACCAACCTAAACAACTCGAAAAATGGCCGTTCTTGATTCTAAAAATCCTTTGTATATAGTAGTTTAATGTCCTAGAAAACCAAAGTCTAAAACATTTTGGAGCTTGGTCAAAGACAGCCTCAAAGTAGGCCGAAAAACCTCCGAAAAAGCTGGAAAATTATATATATATAAACTTGACGTTTTAAGCAAATCTTATTTTTAAACTTGTAATGTTGGGTGATTTAAGACATAAAAATCTATAAATATACATATTATCATATATTAGTGATATTAAGTCCTTATCATCATTTAGGACTCGGTTAAACACCTCCGGTTTCATCACCCATCAAACAACGCACTTTTGCATTTTTGCGCGTCGTTTTGCCATCACAAGTTCGGTGAGTCTTCATAGCCCCTATTTTTCACTATCTATTGGGGTGAAAATACATGCACTGTTTTTCATATGGACATCAAAACTGTTTATTTCTTATATGTATTACATGTTCGGATTCCATCAGCCCTTATATCATGAACCGTTAATTGCATTTATTTGTAAGCGCGAGTATATTGTGGATAGATCTATTGGGAGTCATGTCCCCCATTCGTGTTAGCTCGGTTCGGCTAACAGCGAGTGCATATATATTCAACACACGGTATTACGTATGGGAATACTGCACAGGGCAAACTCATTCTAATTAAGCTTCGGTTGCATGATGGTTTATGTAATACATACACGGAATTTATGATTTTATAAATTCAACTCATCTGATAATGTCCATACAACTGGTCTTTTCGCGTAAACCTATGAGCTCACCAACAATTTTTGTTGACGTATTTTAGTATGTATTTTCAGGTAATTAAGGCAAGTGTGCCTTCGGATACACCAACTTTCAAGCTTCCGCATTTCATGGAGTCGCATGCATATTTCGAAAACTAACGGAGATTTGACTGCATTATTTTTGGACGCATTAATTATGTTTCAGAATCTCTGTATTACGCGAACTTCATTCCTTTCATTTTGTAAAACATTAATACATTTTTAAATTTTAATGTCGTAATATTTCGAAAACGTCCATATAGTGGTCGTTCGTTATAATTATGGTTACGCTTCCGCACTCGTCACGCCTCGCTGCCAACCGGGGTAGCAGGGTGTGACACAATTGAATTGAGTAATTGAATATCTGCATGTAAGCTAGTTTCATGAAATTACATGATTAATTTTAACCTAAGTTGTATTAATCATGAAAGGGGATGCAATTGAATTGAATTGAATATCTGCATGTAACCTAGGTTCATGAAATTACATGATTAATTTTAACCTAAGTTTTATTACTCATGGAATGGAATGCAATTGAATTGAATTGAATATTTGCATGTAACCTAGGTTCGTGAAATTAAATGATTAATTTTAACCTAAGTTTTATTACTAATGGAATGGAATGCAATTGAATTGAATTTAATATCTGCATGTAACCTACGTTCATGAAATTATATCATTAATTTTAACCTAAGTTTTATTACTCATGGAATGGAGTGCAATTGAATTGAATTGAATATCAGCATGTAACCTAGGTTCATGAATTACATGATTAATTTTAACATAAGTTTTATTACTCATGAAATGGAATGCAATTGAATTGAATTGAAAATCTGCATGTAACCTAGGTTCATGAATACATGATTAATATTAACCTAAGTTTTATTACTCATGAAATGGAATGCAATTGAATTGACTAATTGAATATCTGCAAGTAATCTAGGTTCATGAAATTACATAATTAATTTTAACCTAAGTTTTATTACTCATGGAATGGAATGCCATTGAATTGAATTGAATTGAATATCTGCATGTAACCTAGGTTCGTGAAATTACATGATTAATTTTAACCTAAGTTTTATTACTCATGAAACGGAATGCAATTGTATTGAATTGAGTATCTTCATGTAACCTAGGTTCATGAAATTACATGATTAATTTTAACCTAAGTTTTATTACTCATGGAAAGGAATGCAATTGAATTGAGTAATTGAATATCTGCATGTAAGCTAGTTTCATGAAATTACATGATTAATTTTAACCTAAGTTGTATTAATCATGAAATGGGATGCAATTGAATTGAATTGAATATCTGCATGTAACCTAGGTTCATGAAATTACATGATTAATTTTAACCTAAGTTTTATTACTCATGGAATGGAATGCAATTGAATTGAATTTAATATCTGCATGTAACCTAGGTTCATGAAATTACATGATTAATTTTAACCTAAGTTTTATTACTAATGAAATGGAATGCAATTGAATTGAGTAATTGAATATCTGCATGTAACCTAGTTTCATGAAATTAAATGATTAATTTTAACCTAAGTTTTATTACTCATGGAATGGAGTGCAGTTGAATTGAATTGAATATCAGCATGTAACCTAGGTTCATGAATTACATGATTAATTTTAACATAAGTTTTATTACTCATAAAATGGAATGCAACTGAATTGAATTGAATATCTGCATGTAACCTAGGTTCATGAAATTACATGATTAATTTTTACATAAGTTTTATTACTCATGAAATGGAATGCAATTAAATTGAATTGAATATCTGCATGTAACCTAGGTCCATGAAATTACATGATTAATTTTAACCTAAGTTTTGTTACTCATGGAATAGAATGCAATTGAATTGAATATCTGCATGTAACCTAGGTTCATGAAATTACATGAATAATCTTAACCTAAGTTTTATTACTCATGGAATGGAATGCAATTGAATTGAATTAAAAATCTGCATGTAACCTAGGTTCGTGAAATTACATGATTAATTTTAACCTAAGTTTAATTACTCATGGAATGGAATGCAACTGAATTGAATTGAATATCTACATGTAACCTAGGTTCATGAAATTACATGATTAAGTTTAACCTAAGTTTTATTACTCATGAAATGGAATGCAATTGAATTGAATTGAATTGAATATCTGCATGTAACCTAGGTTCATGAAATTACGTGATTAATTTTAACCTATGTTTTATTACTCATGAAACGGAATGCAATTGAATTGGATTGAATATCTTCATGTAACCTAGGTTCATGAAATTACATGATTAATGTTAACCTAAGTTTTGTTACTCATGGAATAGAATGCAATTGAATTGAATATCTGCATGTAACCTAGGTTCATGAAATTACATGAATAATCTTAACCTAAGTTTTATTACTCATGGAATGGAATGCAATTGAATTGAATTTAATATCTGCATGTAACCTAGGTTCATGAAATTACATGATTAATATTAAGTTAACTTTTATTACTCATGAAATGGAATGCAATTGAATTGAGTAATTGAATATCTGCATCTAACCTAGGTTCATGAACTTACATGATTAATTTTAACCTAAGTTTTGTTACTCATGGAATAGAATGCAATTGAATTGAATATCTGCATCTAACCTAGGTTCATGAAATTACATGAATAATCTTAACCTAAGTTTTATTACTCATGGAATGGAATGCAATTGAATTGAATTGAATATCTGGATGTAACCTAGGTTCCTGAAATTACATGATTAATTTTAACTTAAGTTTTATTACTCATGGAATGGAGTGCAATTGAATTGAATTGAATATCAGCATGTAACCTAGGTTCATGAATTACATGATTAATTTTAACATAAGTTTTTTTACTCATGAAATGGAATGCAATTGAATTGAATTGAATATCTGCATGTAACCTATGTTCATGAAATTACATGATTAATTTTAACCTAAGTTTTATTACTCATGAAATGGAATGCAATTGAATTGAGTAATTGAATATCTGCATGTAATCTAGGTTCATGAAATTACATAATTATTTTTAACCTAAGTTTCATTACTCATGGAATGGAATGCCATTGAATTGAATATCTGCATGTAACCTAGGTTCGTGAAATTACATGATTAATTTTAACCTAAGTTTTATTACTCATGAAACGGAATGCAATTGAATTGAATTGAGTATCTTCATGTAACCTAGGTTCATGAAATTACATGATTAATTTTAACCTAAGTTTTATTACTCATGGAAAGGAATGCAATTGAATTGAGTAATTGAATATCTGCATGTAAGCTAGTTTCATGAAATTACATGATTAATTTTAACCTAAGTTGTATTAATCATGAAATAGGATGCAATTGAATTGAATTGAATATCTGCATGTAACCTAGGTTCATGAAATTACATGATTAATTTTAACCTAAGTTTTATTACTCATGGAATGGAATGCAATTGAATTGAATTGAATATCAGCATGTAACCTAGGTTCGTGAAATTACATGATTAATTTTAACCTAAGTTTTATTACTCATGGAATGGTATGTAATTGAATTGAGTAAATGAATATCTGCATGTAATCTAGGTCCATGAAATTAGATAATTAATTTTAATCTAAGTTTTATTAATCATTAAATGGAATGCAACTGAATTGAATTGAATATCTGCATTTAACCTAGGTTCATTAAATTAAATGTTTAATTTTAACCTAAGTTTTATTACTCATGGAATGGAATGCAATTGAATTGAATTTAATATCTGCATGTAACCTAGGTTCATGAAATTACACGATTAATTTTACGTTAAGTTTTATTACTCATGAAATGGAATGCAATTGAATTGAGTAATTAATATCTGCATGTAACCTAGGTTCATGAAATTACATGATTAATTTTAACCTAAGTTTTGTTACTCATGGAATAGAATGCAATTGAATTGAATATCTGCGTGTAACCTAGGTTCATGAAATTACATGAATAATCTTAACCCAAGTTTTATTACTCATGGAATGGAATGCAATTGAATTGAATTGAATATCTGGATGTAACCTAGGTTCCTGAAATTACATGATTAATTTTAACTTAAGTTTTATTACTCATGGAATGGAGTGCAATTGAATTGAATTGAATATCAGCATGTAACCTAGGTTCATGAATTACATGATTAATTTTAACATAAGTTTTATTACTTATGAAATGGAATGCAATTGAATTGAATTGAATATCTGCATGTAACCTAGGTTCATGAAATTACATGATTAATTTTAACCTAAGTTTTATTACTCATGAAATGGAATGCAATTGAATTGAGTAATTGAATATCTGCATGTAATCTAGGTTCATGAAATTACATAATTAATTTTAACCTAAGTTTTATTACTCATGGAATGGAATGCCATTGAATTGAATTGAATTGAATATCTGCATGTAACCTAGGTTCGTCAAATTACATGATTAATTTTAACCTAAGTTTTATTACTCATGAAACGGAATGCAATTTAATTGAATTGAGTATCTTCATGTAACCTAGGTTCATGAAATTACATGATTAATTTTAACCTAAGGTTTATTACTCATGGAAAGGAATGCAATTGAATTGAGTAATTGAATATCTGCATGTAAGCTAGTTTCATGAAATTACATGATTAATTTTAACCTAAGTTGTATTAATCATGAAAGGGGATGCAATTGAATTGAATTGAATATCTGCATGTAACCTAGGTTCATGAAATTACATGATTAATTTGAACCTAAGTTTTATTACTCATGGAATGGAATGCAATTGAATTGAATTGAATATCTGCATGTAACCTAGGTTCGTGAAATTAAATGATTAATTTTAACCTAAGTTTTATTACTAATGGAATGGATGCAATTGAATTGAATTTAATATCTGCATGTAACCTACGTTCATGAAATTACATCATTAATTTTAACCTAAGTTTTATTACTCATGGAATGGAGTGCAATTGAATTGAATTGAATATCAGCATGAAACCTAGGTTCATGAATTACATGATTAATTTTAACATAAGTTTTATTACTCATGAAATGGAATGCAATTGAATTGAATTGAATATCTGCATGTAACCTATGTTCATGAAATTACATGATTAATTTTAACCTAAGTTTTATTACTCATGAAATGGAATGCAATTGAATTGAGTAATTGAATATCTGCATGTAATCTAGGTTCATGAAATTACATAATTATTTTTAACCTAAGTTTTATTACTCATGGAATGGAATGCCATTGAATTGAATATCTGCATGTAACCTAGGTTCGTGAAATTACATGATTAATTTTAACCTAAGTTTTATTACTCATGAAACGGAATGCAATTGAATTGAATTGAGTATCTTCATGTAACCTAGGTTCATGAAATTACATGATTAATTTTAACCTAAGTTTTATTACTCATGGAAAGGAATGCAATTGAATGGAGTAATTGAATATCTGCATGTAAGCTAGTTTCTTGAAATTACATGATTAATTTTAACCTAAGTTGTATTAATCATAAAATGGGATGCAATTGAATTGAATTGAATATCTGCATGTAACCTAGGTTCATGAAATTACATGATTAATTTTAACCTAAGTTTTATTACTCATGGAATGGAATGCAATTGAATTGAATTGAATATCAGCATGTAACCTAGGTTCGTGAAATTACATGATTAATTTTAACCTAAGTTTTATTACTTATGGAATGGTATGTAATTGAATTGAGTAAATGAATATCTGCATGTAATCTAGGTCCATGAAATTAGATAATTAATTTTAATCTAAGTTTTATTAATCATTAAATGGAATGCAACTGAATTGAATTGAATATCTGCATTTAACCTAGGTTCATTAAATTAAATGTTTAATTTTAACCTAAGTTTTATTACTCATGGAATGGAATGCAATTGAATTGAATTTAATATCTGCGTGTAACCTAGGTTCATGAAATTACATGATTAATTTTAAGTTAAGTTTTATTGCTCATGAAATGGAATGCAATTGAATTGAGTAATTAATATCTGCATGTAACCTAGGTTCATGAAATTACATGATTAATTTTAACCTAAGTTTTGTTACTCATGGAATAGAATGCAATTGAATTGAATATCTGCATGTAACCTAGGTTCATGAAATTACATGATAATCTTAACCTAAGTTTTACTACTCATGGAATGGAATGCAATTGAATTGAATTGAATATCTGGATGTAACCTAGGTTCCTGAAATTACATGATTAATTTTAACTTAAGTTTTATTACTCATGGAATGGAGTGCAATTGAATGGAATTGAATATCAGCATGTAACATAGGTTCATGAATTACATGATTAATTTTAACATAAGTTTTATTACTCATGAAATTGAATGCAATTGAATTGAATTGAATATCTGCATGTAACCTAGGTTCATGAAATTACATGATTAATTTTAACCTAAGTTTTATTACTCATGAAATGGAATGCAATTGAATTGAGTAATTGAATATCTGCATGTAATCTAGGTTCATGAAATTACATAATTAATTTTAACCTAAGTTTTATTACTCATGGAATGGAATGCCATTGAATTGAATTGAATTGAATATCTGCATGTAACCTAGGTTCATGAAATTACATGATTAATTTTAACCTAAGTTTTATTACTCATGAAACGGAATGCAATTGAATTGAATTGAATATCTTCATGTAACCTAGGTTCATGAAATTACATGATTAATTTTAACCTAAGTTTTATTACTCATGGAAAGGAATGCAATTGAATTGAGTAATTGAATATCTGCATGTAATCTAGTTTCATGAAATTACATGATTAATTTTAACCTAAGTTGTATTAATCATGAAATGGGATGCAATTGAATTGAATTGAATATCTGCATGTAACCTAGGTTCATGAAATTACATGATTAATTTTAACCTAAGTTTTATTACTCATGGAATGGAATGCAATTGAATTGAATTTAATATCTGCATTAACCTAGGTTCATAAAATTACATGATTAATTTTAACCTAAGTATTATTACTAATGAAATGGAATGCAATTGAATTGAGTAATTGAATATCTGCATGTAACCTAGGTTCATGAAATTAAATGATTAATTTTAACCTAAGTTTTATTATCATAAATGGATGCAATTGAATTGAATTGAATATCAGCATTAACCTAGGTTCAATTTAATGATTAATTTTAACTAAGTTTTATTATTCATAATGGAATGCAATTGAATTGAATTAATGCATGTAACCTAGGTTCATGAAATTACATGATTAATTTTAAGTTAAGTTTTATTGCTCATGAAATGGAATGCAATTGAATTGAGTAATTGAATATCTGCATGTAACCTAGGTTCATGAAATTACATGATTAATTTTAACCTAAGTTTTGTTACTCATGGAATAGAATGCAACTGAATTAAATATCTGCATGTAACCTAGGTTCATGAAATTACATGAATAATCTTAACCTAAGTTTTATTACTCATGGAATGGAATGCAATTGAATTGAATTGAATATCTCGATGTAACCTAGGTTCCTGAAATTACATGATTAATTTTAACTTAAGTTTTATTACTCATGGAATGGAGTGCAATTGAATTGAATTGAATATCAGCATGTAACCTAGGTTCATGAATTACATGATTAATTTTAACATAAGTTTTTTTACTCATGAAATGGAATGCAATTGAATTGAATTGAATATCTGCATGTAACCTAGGTTCATGAAATTACATGATTAATTTTAACCTAAGTTTTATTACTCATGAAATGGAATGCAATTGAATTGAGTAATTGAATATCTGCATGTAATCTAGGTTCATGAAATTACATAATTAATTTTAACCTAAGTTTTATTACTCATGGAATGGAATGCCATTGAATTGAATTGAATTGAATATCTGCATGTAACCTAGGTTCGTCAAATTACATGATTAATTTTATAAACCAAAAAAAAAACCCTAGTTTTTATTACTCATGACACCAAACAGAGCAATGCAATATCAATTGAACTTGGAGTATCTTCACTGAAACGCTATGGTAATCATCGAAGATTACCTATGAGTAATTTAAATCCTAAGGTTTTAATAATTACACTCATGGAAAGGAATGCAATTGAATTGAGTAATTGAATATGTGCATGTAAGCTAGTTTCATGAAATTACATGATTAATTTTAACCTAAGTTGTATTAATCATGAAAGGGGATGCAATTGAATTGAATTGAATATCTGCATGTAACCTAGGTTCATGAAATTACATGATTAATTTTAACCTAAGTTTTATTACTCATGGAATGGAATGCAATTGAATTGAATTGAATATCAGCATGTAACCTAGGTTCGTGAAATTACATGATTAATTTTAACCTAAGTTTTATTACTCATGGAATGGTATGTAATTGAATTGAGTACATGAATATCTGCATGTAATCTAGGTCCATGAAATTAGATAATTAATTTTAATCTAAGTTTTATTAATCATTAAATGGAATGCAACTGAATTGAATTGAATATCTGCATTTAACCTAGGTTCATTAAATTAAATGTTTAATTTTAACCTAAGTTTTATTACTCATGGAATGGAATGCAATTGAATTGAATTTAATATCTGCGTGTAACCTAGGTTCATGAAATTACACGATTAATTTTACGTTAAGTTTTATTACTCATGAAATGGAATGCAATTGAATTGAGTAATTAATATCTGCATGTAACCTAGGTTCATGAAATTACATGATTAATTTTAACCTAAGTTTTGTTACTCATGGAATAGAATGCAATTGAATTGAATATCTGCGTGTAACCTAGGTTCATGAAATTACATGAATAATCTTAACCCAAGTTTTATTACTCATGGAATGGAATGCAATTGAATTGAATTGAATATCTGGATGTAACCTAGGTTCCTGAAATTACATGATTAATTTTAACTTAAGTTTTATTACTCATGGAATGGAGTGCAATTGAATTGAATTGAATATCAGCATGTAACCTAGGTTCATGAATTACATGATTAATTTTAACATAAGTTTTATTACTCATGAAATGGAATGCAATTGAATTGAATTGAATATCTGCATGTAACCTAGGTTCATGAAATTACATGATTAATTTTAACATAACTCTTATTACACATGAAATGGAATGCAATTGAATTGAGTAATTGAATATCTGCATGTAACCTAGGTTCATGAAATTACATGATTAATTTTAACCTAAGTTTTATTACTCATGAAATGGAATGCAATTGAATTGAGTAATTGAATATCTGCATGTAATCTAGGTTCATGAAATTACATAATTAATTTTAACCTAAGTTTTATTACTCATGGAATGGAATGCCATTGAATTGAATTGAATTGAATATCTGCATGTAACCTAGGTTCGTCAAATTACATGATTACATTTAACCTAAGTTTTATTACTCATGAAACGGAATGCAA
>JAANYP010007932.1:0-18147 GCA_020465985.1 Centrapalus pauciflorus | reverse complement strand
CCTTCATCAGCTTTAGGTTCAAACTTTGACAGCTGGTCCCTTTGATTCAGAATGAAACAGGGACATCCAAACACATGGAAATAACTGACATTTGGCTTCCTCCCTTTGAGCAGCTCATAGGGAGTTTTGTTGAATCTTTTCACCACTAAGGATCTGTTTTGGGTGAAGCAGGCAGTGTTAACAGCTTCAGCCCAAAATGATGAAGGTAAACCTGATGCACACAGCATGGTTCTGGCAGCTTCAATGAGAGTTCGGTTTCTCCTTTCAGCAACTCCATTTTGTTGAGGAGTTCTTACTGCTGAAAAGTTTTGAGTGATTCCTTTCTCTTCATAGAAGTCTTCAAGAGTACTGTTTCTGAACTCAGTACCATGATCACTTCTAAGCTGCTTTACTTGGGCAGAGTTCAGCATTTCCATCTTTTTGACAAATCCAATAATCTCTCTAGCAGCCTCTCCTTTGCTCTTTAGAAAGATCACCCATGTGTACCTGGAGAACTCATCAACCGTTACAAGAGTGTATCTTCTTCCTCCTAGACTTGGGACATTAACAGGTCCAAACAAGTCCATATGGATTAAGAAGAGTGGAGTATCAATAGAGAAATTATGTTTGGATTTAAAAGATGTTTTTCTCTGCTTGCCTTTCTCACAAGCTGTGGCATATCTATCCTTAGCAAAGTCATAGAGGCTAAACTGTTCACGCAACTCTTTCTTACAGAGTTTGTTTGATGTTCTTGAAGTTATTCAATGTGACAGTCTTCTGTGCCATAGCCAGTTTAGATCAGCATTTGTTCTTGTGAGAAAACAGGTTTCAGTTGTGGGGTCAGCAGAATGCATATCCACAACATATACACCTTTCTTTCGTTGAGCACATAGCACAACTTTGCCTTGGGAATCCAATATGTAACCCAGGTGCTCATCAAAGTTAACCTTGTAGCCAGCATCACATAGTTGGCTTATGCTAACAAGGTTATGTTTTAGCCCAACCACATAGGCTACTCTTTTGAACACTGCAGCACCAGCTTTAAGAGTTCCATATCCCTCAGTGGATCCCTGTACATTGTCAACAAAGGTGACTTTTGGCCCTTTTTCAGGCCTGAGTTCACTCAGCAATTCTTTACAACCTGTCATGTGCCCTGAGCAGCCACTGTCCAAGTACCAAACCTGGGTAGGTTGTTTTTCCTGCAGGGTGATAAGAGAATTATTAGTCATTTTTAGGGGAACTCATCACAGAGATGAGTTCTCCTACTTCATCAACATTTGTTGATGGATTTGAAATATCCACACTAATATTCCCTATCTGAATGGTATCAGCTTGAATACCATTCTCAGTAACTGTGTCATTTCCAACACTACTTGTGACAGCTGTGAGAGAAACAACAGAGTTAACAGGCCTCATGTCCTCAGATTCAAGACAGTCCTTGGCCAGATGTGTCTTCTTCCCACATTTGTAACATTTTCTCTTTTTAGTACCTTTGAGATCAACAAGCATATATTCAAACATTTTTAACTTTTTCTTCAGAACTGTAAGCCATAAAATTTTGTACCTTATACATCATAGTAGGATTCCAGTTCTCTAAGCTGCTGAAGGCTTCAGCTTCAGCCATATCTTGTTTGAAGCTGCTTGTTGATGGGACATCAGTGTTGGCCATCAGACATTGATTATCTTCTTCATCAGATGATGAATCAGATTCCTCCCAGTCACATGTCTCTGCCATAAGTCCCTTTTGGCGATTGGAAGACACTGAGTTTTCCAATTTCCTCAGCTTAGCCATGGCCATAAGGTACTTAACCCTATAGCCATCATCCTTGTTAGTCTTGTTGGGTTTGGATGACTGACCAACAGCTTTTGACACACAGTCAGCAGCTATGTGACCAGTTTTGCCACATTTGAAGCACTCAGCTTTGGATTTGTCAAATGCCTTCTTTTTCCCAGCACTTGAGCTTCCTTGTAGCATGTTTCTTCCAAACCTTTTCTTGTTGAACCTTTTGACAAGCATGGCTATCATTTGCTCATCATCTTGTTCAGCAAGATCTGCAGCATCTTCTTCGTCTGACACCTCCTCCTTTTCATCATCCTGTTGATCAGGTTGAATGAACACATCACTCACCTGATTTACAGGCTGTCTCACATTAGCAACAAAGGCTGCACCTCTTCTGGACATTTCCAAGGCATTTCTCTTTTGTTGCCTTGACTGTTCATCATTTAGTAAGGATCCATACAGATTGACCAGATCCATACTTCTGATAGTACCTGAGTTCCTTAGGATTGTTGAAAAGTAGTTCCACTCTTCAGGTAAAATGTCCAGAAATTTATTCACCAGGGTAAGACTGTCCTTGGTGATCCCAACAGCTTTGAGATCATTAACTAGAGCAGTAAACCTGGTGTAGGTTTCAGGGAGAGTCTCCTTTGGTTTAGCAAAGAAGAGTTCATACTGTCTAACAAGATTGTTGATCCTGTTGTCCAGTGTGATTGTGGGTCCATCATAGACGGTACACAAAGTATCCCACATCTCCTTTGCTGTCTTCATTTTCTCAACCTGCTTGAACACATCATCAGGGAGAGAAATGACCAGGTTGTTTCTGGCCTTTGCATCCAGAGCCACCAATCTCTTGTCTTCATCAGACCATTGAGCTTTTGCTTTCTCAAAGGTCCTGATTTCAGGAGCAGCTCCTTCAACCGCTGGAGTTATGGTAGTAACAGAGGTTGGCACATATGGACCCTCCATCACTATCTCTGGTAGTTGTACGTCCAGATTCTCTAAATAGAGCATCATTCTACACTTCCAACCAGAGAAGTTTTGATGATTAAATTTTGGAGGTTTGCCCATAGAACCATTGTCATAGTAAGAAGAATTTGCAGCACTGTTGTCCATGGAAACTTGGGAGAATGAGAGATCTAGAATGACACACACTCTAAACTGCTCTGATACCAGTTGTAGGTCGCGCGAGAGGTTCCAAAGTATATAGTTATAAGCTTTAGAGGGGGGTGGAATTACAGCATTTAAAAACTACACACTCTTTTTCTCAATGTTTGTATGTATTTCAACAATTGTTAATTACAACAAGCTGAATGCGGAATAGTTCAAAGCTGAGATGACAGATACAACAGGTATGTTTTTCCCCCCAAAAAAAAAAAATAAAAGTCCCCCCCCCCCCCCCCCCCCCTTAAGGGAAAACACCCAAACAGAAAAAAATAAACAAGGAAAAAAAATTTTTGAAAACCAAACCTTTTCCATAAAAGGAAAAAAAGAAGAAAACTTTTCAACTGTTGGGTTTGTTTACAAGACTTAAGGGAACAGCTTATGTAAAAACAGCTTAAACACACAGATGGTTCTGATTTAAACAGAAGGCTTGCATGCAGAAATCACACTTGCACGTTCACTCTTGGTTTCAGGCATCTTAGCTTTCTCACCCTTCTTTTCTGGGTCCCTTAGAAGCTTCCTTTATCACGTCAGAGGATCTAAGGAAACATCTTTCATTGGACGAATGAAAAAGGAGAAGTCTTGTTGAAAAGACAAACATAACCTTTTCTGGGCACTTTTCCTGAAGAAGTCAGACTTGTCTTCAAACATGTGCAGAACTTTTTGTCTTTTACTTTGTTACTGGTTGCATTGCCTTTAACCTAATTTAGGAATGTCAACTTTGCCGTCTTTCTTCCTGTAAAGGCCTATTTTGATATAAGAAAAAGGTCTGTCACCCTTTTTCAAATAACCTTTTGTCTTCAAGTTACAGAACAGCTTGGGCAGGCTGAGCAGTTCTGTTTTCCACTTTGTCTTCGACTTTGTAAACTGATCTTGTAGTCAAAAACAATACATGATGACTTGAAAACATATTCCATAAAGTGTTTAGCCTGTTCACAAAGAACAGGTTCTGTTCACAAAGAACAGAACACTTTAAAAATGCCCAAGCTGCTCAACAGTGTAGAGCAGCGTAGACAGTTTATGTCCAGCCTGTTCAGCAGACAGAGCAGTTTGGACAAACTGTCTTAGTTGCAACACATGCAACATATAGAACAGCTTTAGACTGATATTGCAAATCATTTTCAGGTTTCAATAAGGCATATAACATGCCTTAAATTCAACCTTCAAATGCATCAACAGGTTTGATTATAAATCTCCCCCTCAGATGTAGAACAGGTTTGACTGAGGCCTTTTTGTGCCTAACAGGTCCCTAATCAATTAATTTAGTTTTTGATTTATAAATTATTATTTGTATTTTTATAATCATTCTTTTTGATGAAAATATTTATTTCGTTTATTAATTTTTGTTTTATAAATTCTTTTTTTCATATATCTATATATTTAATTAATTTATCCTTCTTATTTTCACATACTAATTTTTAAATGTTATTCATATTGTTTTGGAATTTTATTAGATAAGATTATAAATTCTACATATGAAATGATATTAGTAAAAATATATTTTTTAAATAATCTTTAACAAGCTTGTAATTTATAGCATTCTAAATTTTTTATGAGTATATCATATCATTCTTTTCTAATGTTTGAATAGTATAAAATATATGTTCATTGTTACAAATAAATTATACTTTACTTTCTTTTTTTCTATTCTTTTTTATTTTTATTTCATAAACAAAAAAATATGGGAAATTTTTTAAATTATTTCTAAAAAACATTTGATAGTTCTAAATAAGATTTTAATATATATTTAATGTCATTAAATAATGTTTTGTTTTTTTAATATTAAAATAATGCTTTATGTTTTAATTTTAAAATAGTGTTTTTAAAAAAAATATTTAAAATTATCAATAGATTTTTTGAAATAATTTAAAAGTTTCTTACATGTTGTATTTTGTGAAATAAAAATAAAAAATAGAAAAAAAAATAAAAGAATGATGTATATTTAATAATTGAACTAGTATTTTATACTCTTCAAACATTAGAAAAATGATATGTTACACCCAAAAAATTTTAAAAATGCTAAAAAGATTACAATCTTGTTAAGTTTATTAGGAATAATACAATTTTACTTACACTATTTCATATGTAAAATATACAACATTCTACCAATAAAAATCTATAAATTAAGAGTAGATAATTTTTATAATCTATAAATGAATGTACATATTTACATGGTTAGAATTTCAAAAACACCTTTAATATCATTTAAAAGTTAATACATGAAGATAAGAATGATAAATTAATTAAATATATAAATAGATTGGAAAATAGTTTATAAAACAAAAATTAATAAAAAAATAATATATTTTTTTCAAAATGAACGAATGTAGAAATAACTAAATATATATTTAAAATTAATGGGTATGAAACTTATTAATATATAGGTAAAGTACATAAATAAATTGCAGATAAATTCTTATAATAATAAATAAAATATTACTTATTTATTAAACATTTATGAATATACAAATAATTAAATATGAAGTAAAAACTTAATTAATTCATTAAGGACCATAAGTGAAATTAGTTTCTAAGGGCAAAATTGGAATATTTAAAAAATTAAGTTGCTTAGGGACTGAAAACGTAACAAGGTTTCAAAATATGGACTACCAGTGTAATTTTTAAAAGTTAGGGACGAAACATGTAATTTGCTATAAACCACAGGGACCATTTATGTAATTTACTCTATTATAAAATAACACACTTATTGGAAAATTTCACTTACCGAATAGGTGATACGGGGGTATAAACACTTGTTAGAGGTAAAAGCCCTTAGACGAGTGAGAATTGCGCAAAGATCTTCTGGCATTCCAGCCGCATTGAAGAGATTGTTATATAACAATCGGTGACGGAAGTAGATTCAAATTCCGATTAAGATAAAGATGAAGAAATTGATGGATACAGAAAGAGCGTGAGTAGGTAGAGGCAAGCAAATACGCAATCAATTGATTACTTGTTGAATCAATTTTACGTAAAGGGATGTTCATATGAAGAGTGGATTCCGGTCTGTTAATCCGTCAACCGAGGACGGTCGTGATAGGGTTAAATTTAAGATCGATATGGTTCGTCGTTTTTCACGAACGAAAATATTTAAATTTAAACTGGTTGTCCCTTTTTTCGTTTGGTCAAATTAAAAATCGAAATTTTTAATTTTTTTAATTGATAAAAAAAATATTAAAACTAGATTAAGTGGTTGTTTTTTCCATTTAGTTAAATTGACGACTGAAATGGTTTGTCATTTTTTTCAAACAAAAACATTTAAAATAAAAAAATGATGAACCATTTCAAATTTTCGAGCGAAATGGTTAACTAAATGGAAAAAAGACCAATCAATCTAATTTGAAGTGTTTTCGATGGAAAAAACGAACAACCATTTCGATTTTTTATTTAACCAAACGTAATAAACAAACGATCTAATTTTTAATGTTTTTAGCAGAAAAATGACTAACAATTCTGATTACCAATTTAACGAAACGGAAATGATGAACCAGTTTAATTCGAAATGTTTTTGTTCAAAAAAATGGTGTGTGTGTGTGTATACCATAAAAAATACAAATTATAAAATTATGCAAAACGAAATTAAAATTATTCGAAATATTTTATTGTATTTGGTTTTTGTTTCCAATTGATTAATAACATTAATACTTTTATTGTATTTATATCTATTTGTTTTATTAAAAATTTAGTTGTTAATAATTTGTAACTAAAAGGCTCAACTGTATAAATATAAACAAGAGTAAATTACATAAATGGTCTCTGTGGTTTGCATAAAACTTTGGATACAGTCCCTGTGGTTTCAATTTTGCATATACGGTCCTTATTTTCACTGTTTACTTGCGAAAATGGTCCCTCTGCCGTTAACTTTAACAATAAAATTGTTAAATCTTTTATAATGATCATTTTACCCTTTTCATTGTTAACATTTTGGTCCCTCAAGTTTGTAGTTCATTTTAGTTTTGGTCCCTCAAGTAAAATTTTTTTATTTAACTCTTTTATTATTATTATTATTATTATTATTATTATTATTATTATTATTATTATTATTATTATTATTATTATAACTTATTACTATTATTATTATTATTAGGGTAAATTACAAATTTCGTCCCTATGGTTTGGTGGAAATTATGGATTTGGTCCCTAAACTTCATTTATTACACTGGCAGTCCCTATTTTGAAGTTTTGTTACGGATTTGGTCCTTTGATCGTTTGACTTTTCTAAAGTTTTTAAAAATGACCATTTTGTCCTTTTACTAATTACAGTTTTAGTCCCTGTAGTTTTCCACTTAATTTCACTTAAGGTCCCTATTTTTTATTTTATTTTATTTTTATTTAATATTTAATTATATCAAACATTTATTATTATACTTTAATTTTTTTTAATTTTTTTAAAATATTCTCTTTTTAAAGTATAATGTTTAATTTTTAAAAATTTTTTATTTTGGTTTTCTTTTTATAAAATAAATATTAATATATTTTATTTTTCATGTTACGTATCAAAAATATTTATATATTATTTATATATTTAATTAACAGATATGATAATATTTCATATGTTGGATACCCTTGAATTATTCTTAACAGTTTTCAAAAGCATTAAAGTTTGCTTCTCAGAAAAATCTTTGAAATTTATGTTATCTTTCAATTGGTATTAAAATCAAATTTAAGTACATATAAAACATATCATTTTTTGATATAATGGTTTGAAAGCATTACAAAACCAATTGTACCAATTACATGTAAATTCATTTGTTTTACTAGATTTTGATAATAATGTAGGTTATTATAAAGTTTAATATGATTTAAGATTTTGAAATTTTAAAAAATTTTAAATTGTTTGATAATGTTATGCATTTTACGTGGTTAAATTTATTTTAATAAAAATCAAAATATAAAATAAATATTAAAAATTTTACCGAAAACAAAATTTTCATCATTTTGAATCATTTGAAAATTTAATGCTTTGAAAAATTATTATAAATATTTCAAGGGCACCCAACATATAAAATATTATCATGTTTGTTAAAATAATATATAAAACAATTTTGATACATAACATGAAAAATAAAACATATAAATATTTATTTTATAAAAAGAAAACAATACAATAAAATAAAAAATTTAAAAAGTTAAAGATGTGAATATTTTAAAAATAATAAAAAATTATTTGATGATAAATGTTTGATATAATTAAAATATTAAATAAAATTAAAAATAAATTAAAATTTAACGTTTTTACATAGGGACTTTAAATGAAATTAATTGGAAAACTACAGGGACTAAAACTGTAATTAGTAAAAGGATAAAATTGTCATTTTTGAAACGTTTAGAGAAGTCAAACAGTCAACGGATCAAATCCGTAATAAAACTTCAAAATAGGGACTACTGGTGTAATAAATGAAGTTTAGGGACCAAATCCATAATTTCCACCAAACCACAGGGACGAAATTTGTAATTTACCCTTATTATTATTAACTTAACTTTTTACGTACTAATTTTTTTTGTTTATTAAGTTTCCTATATTTTAATATATTTTTTTAATTTAGATTACAAACTTATTTATTTCTTTTATGATAAACAATTGTATCAAATTAGATTCCATTTCTTTTTTTAGCTTTTTCGAGTGAAAATATACAAACATTTTATATTGTTGTGTTTCAAACTAAAAAATTTTGAACCTTAAACTTTTATTTGTTTTTACAAACGAAAAAAAAGTTACTAACCACTCATGTTTTAAGTTTTTTCATTTTCTAAACGTAAAAAGCAACGAAAACCAATCTGTTTTTTTATTTTTTTCTACACCAAAAGATTCAACTCATTCTGATTTTTTGTTTTGGAAAACGAAATAAATACAAACAATTCTGTTATTAGTTTTTGCGAACGAAAAAACTACGAATAATTGTGATTTTAAATTTTTCCAAACAAAAAAAATCATTTTATTGTTTTTGTTTTTCGAATCAAACCATTGCCTTTTTTTTCTCCGAACGAAAAACTACGAACCACTACTCTTTTTAAAGTTTTTTTAGAAAAATGAAATAGTGTGTAGCCTTTTTGTTCGAAAAAAACTAAAAAAATGAAATGGTTTTTATTTTTTACAATTGGAAAAAGTTAAAAACGTAATGATTAGAATAACATAAAAATCGAACAAAAAATATACACATTTTGATTTTTAGCTCTTTCCAAACGTAAAAAATACAATTTTCAAAAAATGAAATAGTCTATTTTTTTGTTCGATTTTTATGTTAGTCTAATCATTACGTTTTTAACTTTTTCCAATTTTCAAAAACAACTTACCATTCCATTTTTTTTGTTTTTCCGAACAAAAAGGTTACACATTATTTCATTTTTTGAAAAAACTTTAAAAAGAGTAGTGGTTTGTAGTTTTTCGTTCGAAGAATAAAAATTAAAAGGTAATAGTTTGGTTCGAAAAACTAGAAAAATAAAATGATTTTTTTTTGTTTGGAAAAACTGAAAATCAAAATTATTCGTAGTTTTTTCGTTCGCAAAAACTAATAACAGAATTGTTTGAATTAATTTTCGTTTTCCAAAACAAAAAATCAGAATTAGTTGAATCATTTGGTTCAGAATACAATAAAAAACGGATTGTTTTCGTAACTTTTTACATTTAGAATATGAAAAAACTTAACATGAGTGGTTAGTAACTTTTTTTCGTTTGTAAAAACAAATAAAAGCTTAAGGTTCAAAATTTTTTGGTTTGGAAAACAAGAATATAAAATGTATGTTGTTAAAAAAGAAATGGATTCTAATTTGATACTATTTTTTATAATAAAAAATAAATAAGTTTGTAATTTAAATTAAAAAATATATTAAAATATAGGAAACTTAGTAAACAAATAAATTAATAATAATAATAATAATAATAATAATAATAATAATAATAATAATAATAATAATAAATAATAAATAATAGTTATTAGACTAAATTACATAAATGGTCCCTGTGGTTTATATAAAATTATGGTTTTGGTCCCTGAAAGAATTTTATTACACCACTAGTCCCTAAAATCGAAAAGTTGTAACATTTTGGACCCTAAAACTAACAGCCGTTAACTTGAGCCGTTAGTTTCAGGGGCATTTTCGTCCTTTTGAATTTCAGGGACCATTTATGTACATATCATACTTTCAGAGACCAAAATGTTACTTTCTTTTTATAATTTAATCTAACTTTCATAGTTTTCATATATATATATATATATATATATATATATATATATATATATATATATATATATATATATATATATATATATATATATATATATATATATATATATATATATTATTTTTTTATAAATTAATTATCCAAATATAACATTTAATTTTTTATTCTTTTTATTTTAATCATTAATTTTTATGGTTATTATTAAGGTTAGTTTTTTTTTTTAGGTATTACTATAATTATTTATTTAAGATTATATATGATATACATGGTTCATTTTTTTCAATTATTTATTGAGAATCCAAATCTTTCTCTATTCTTTTTTTTCATTTAAGAAAATAAAAACTAGTTGTAGTTTTTTTCGTTCGGAAAATCTAAAATCGAAATGATTTATTTTTTTTATCCATTCAAAAAAGTTCAAAATAAGGACGTGTTGAAGCTTTTTTTCGTTTGGAAAAAAAAAATATAATCAAAATGGTTCGTAGTTTCTTCATTGCAAATACTTGATAAAAAATTTAATTTTAAATGGTTTGAAAAAAATCAAGAATTGGAATGGTTAATCGCTTTTTAGTAATAAAAAAAATTAAATTCCGAATGATTTGTTGTTTTTTATTAAAAAATCGAAGTTTTATTGATTTTTTATCTACGTTTAATTAAAAATAAGAATGATTTTTTTGTTTGAAAAAATCAAGAATTGGAATGGTTTATCGCTTTTTAGTAAAAAATAAATAAATTAAGAATGGTTATTTTTTTATTTTAATTTTTTGATCAAAAAACGATGAATCATTATGATATTTGATTTTTTCAAACAAAAAACCATTCGGATTTTTAATTAAACGTAGATAAAAAAATCAATAAAACTTTAATTTTTTCAATAAAAAACAACAAACCATTCGAAATTTAAATTTTTTTTACTAAAAAGCGATTAACCATTTCAATTCTTGATTTTTTCAAACCATTTAAAATTAAATTTTTTATCAATTATTTGCAATGAAGAAACTACGAACCATTTTGATTATATTTTTTTTTCCAAACGAAAAAAGTTTCAACACGTCCTTATTTTGAACTTTTTTGAATGGTAAAAGAAATAAATCATTTCGATTTTAGATTTTCCGAAAAAACTACAACTAGTTTTTATTTTCTTAAATGAAAAAAATAATAGATAAAAATTTGGATTCTCAATAAATAGTTGAAAAAAATGAACCATGTATATGATATATAATCTTAAATAAATAATTATAGTAATACATAAAAAAAGCTAACCTTAATAACAACAATAAACATACAAATAAAAATTTATAATTAAAATAAAAGGAATATAAAATAAAATGGTTATATTTGGATTTTATATATATATATATATATATATATATATATATATATATATATATATATATATATATATATATATATATATATATATATATATATATATATATATATATATATATATGAAAACTATGAAAAATTAAATTAAATTATAAAAAGAAAGTAACATTTTCGTCCCTGAAAGTATGATATGTACATAAATGGTCCCTGAAATTCAAACGGACGAAAATGCCCCTGAAACTAACGGCTCAAGTTAACGGCCGTTAGTTTCAGGGACCAAAATGTTACAAATTTTCGATTTTAGGGACTAGTGGTGTAATAAAATTCTTTCAGGGAGCAAAATCGTAATTTCATATAAACCACAGGGACCATTTATGTAATTTAGTCTAGTTATTATTATGATGATGATGATGATGATGATGATAAAAGAGTTAAGAGTTAATTACAAAAATGGTCCCCGTGGTTTGTCCTAAAATTTGGATTTGGTCCCTGAACTTTTAATTTTGCAGAAACGGTCCTTATTTTCATAGTTTGTTTGCAATTTTGGTCCCTCAACCTATTAACTTTTCTAATATGACCAAATTGCCCTTATTTTGATGCAAACTATAGGGACCATTTCTACAATTAATTATTTAACTCTTTTTTATTCTTAATTAAATAAATTATTTTTTAGTGTTACTTAAATTTAATAAACTATAAAAAAAATAAAAGACTTATTTAATTATTCATGTTGGTTCATAAATGATTTAGATATTTTTAGTTTTAATTAATTTTAATTTACTATAATCAAAGTGTAAACCAATCAAAATTTATAATCGAAAAAAATCATTTATGTTTAGAAAGTATTTTCTAGAAGTTTCGTATATAAAATATTATAAAAATATTTGACTCTATAATTATTTATGTTGGTTCATAAATTTAAAATAAAAATATGTTTGTTGGTCAAATATTTTATTTTCTTCTTAAATAAAATCTGCCAAAGATTCTATTTTATAATCTGTTCACATTTATATCAAAGCAAGATGATAATGGTAAAGTGATAAATCTTATTGGTTTAAATTTTTAAGGTGTCGATTTAATCGGATTAAAATGAAAAATCAAATTGAAAGACGAAAAAAGATTAAAAACCTATTTATATTTCTCGATTTTTATGTAAAGGTCTGACAAACCAAAGTTTGATGATAAAAGTTGTTAATCATGAATCTCAAAGATGTTATATGGACCTAAAATTTTAAATCGTTTTTGGTGTAATTAAAAATTTAAACGATCAAATAATTGATACGTTAAATAAAAAATTTTGATTGTCTTAGACCATTTGGAAGTTTTTTTTAACTCGGTCAAATTAAACGTTAAATTTTTATTTATTTAAGTCTTTAATATTTTTAACTTTAATTAAACTGTTAGCTCATAAATAATTTTTTTTATAATTTATTAAAGTTAATTAACACTAAAAATAAAGTAGAGACAATTACATAAATGGTCTTTGTGGTTTGATCACCATAAATATTCTTTATTATAAATGTATGAACCAGTATAAATAATTATAAAGAAAAAATTTCTTATTTATGAAACCTTTAAAAAATAATTTCTAAACATAAATGATGTTTTCGATTATAAATTTTGATTGGTTTACACTTTGATCATAGTTAATTAAACTTAATTAAGACTAAAAATATCTAAGTCATTTATGAACCAACATAAATAATTAAATAATTCTTTTAATTATAAAAGAGTTAAAAACTAATTATAGAAATGGTCCCTATAGTTTGCATCAAAATAAGGGTAATTTGGACATATTAGAAAAGTTAATAGGTTGAGGGACCAAAATTGCAAACAAACTATGAAAATAAGGACCGTTTTTGCAAAATTGAAAGTTCAGGGACCAAATCCAAATTTTAGGACAAACCACAGGGACCATTTTTGTAATTAACTCAAGAGTTAAATAAAAGAAATTTACTTGAGTGACCAAAACTAAAATGAACTACAAACTTGAGGGACCAAAATGTTATCAAACAAAAGGGTAAAATGGTCATTATAAAATATTTAACCATTTGATTGTTAAAGTTAACGGCAGAGGGACCATTATTGCAAGTAAACAGCATAAATAAGGATCATTTATGCAAAATTGAAACCACAGGGACCGTATCCAAAGTTTTATGCAATCCATAGGGACCATTTTTGTAATTTACTCTATAAACATTGACAAAATGGGTATTTTAATTAAGAGTAAATTACAGAAATGGTCCCTGTGGTTTACATAAAACTTTGGATGCGGTCCCTGTAGTTTCAATTTTGCATAAACGGTCCTTATTTTCACTGTTTACTTGCAAAATTGGTCCCTCTGCTGTTAACTTTAACCATGAAATGGTTAAATCTTTTATAATGACCGTTTTACCCTTTTCTTTAATAACATTTTGATCCTTTAAGTTTGTTGTTCATTTTAGTTTTGGTCCCTCAAGTAATTTTTTTTATTTAACTCTATTTTACTTCTTCTTATAATAATAATAATAATTATTATTATTATAACGTTATTATTATTAATTTAACCTTTTTAACTTTTTTATATTAATTAAAAATTATTTATTTCTTTTATTATAAACAATTATATCAAAACAGAATCCATTTTATTTTTTATTTTTTTTCAAATGAAAAAAAATACAAACATTTTATATTGTAGTTTTCCAAACCAAAAAATTTTGAACCTGAAACTTTTATTAGTTTTTTCAAACAAAAAAATGTTACAAATTATTCTTGTTTTAAGTTCTTTCATTTTCTAAACGTAAAAAGTATGAAAACCAATCCGTTTTATTATTATTATTTTTGCACCAAAACCCATTCTAATTTTTTGTTTTAAGAAACAAAAAGAAATACAAACCATTCTGTTATTACTTTTTGCAAACGAAAAAAACTACAAATAATTCTAATTTTTAGTTTTTCCAAACAAAAAAAACCATTCTATTTTTCTAGTTTTTCGAATGAAACTATTCCCTTTTATTTTTTTCTCCAAAGGAAAAAGCTACGAACTATTATGATTTTAAAGTTTTTCCTAGATATGAAATAGCATGTAGTCTTTTTGTTCAGAAAAACTAAAAAAAACGGAATGGTTTGTATTTTTAAGATATGAAAAAATTAAAACTATATATTAATAAAAATTAATGGTTCGAAGTTTTTTGTTCGGTAAAACTAAATAATAAAAGGGTTTGTTGTTTTTCATTAAAAAAAAACTAAATAATAGAATGATTTGTATTTTTTTATTTTTTGATTATTCTAGCCACTACGTTTTTAAATTTTTTCCCATCGTAAAAAATACAAGTCATTCCATTTTTTAGTTTTTTCGAACAAAAAGACTACACACTATTTTATATTTAGGAAAAACTTTTAAAACGTAATAGTTCGTAGTTTTTTCGTTTGGAGAAAAAATAAAAGGGAATTGTTTCGTTCGAAAAACTAAAAGGATAAAATGATTTTTTTTGTTTGAAAAAACTGAAAATCAGAATTATTCGTAGTTTTTTCATTTGCAAAAACTACTAACAGAATAGTTTGTATTCTTTTCGTTTCCCAAAACAAAAAATCAGAAATGACTGAATTTTTTTGTGCAAAAAAATAATAATGGATTGGTTTTCATATTTTTTACATTTAGAAAATGAAAAAAATTAAAACAAGAATGGTTTGCAACTTTTTTTTCGTTTGAAAAAAACTAATAAAAGTTTAAGGTTCAAAATTTTTTGGTTTGGAAAACTACAATATAAAATGTTTGTATTTTTTTTCATTCGGAAAAACTAAAAAAGAAAGTGGATTCTACGTTGATACAATTGTTTATAATAAAAGAAATAAATAAGTTTGTAATTTAAATTAAAAAATATATTAAAATAAAAAAACTTAATAAACAAATAAATTAATATGTAAAAAGTTAAACTAGTAATAATAAATAATAATATTAGTTATAATAATAATAATGATAATAAGTAAAATAGAGTGAGGGACCAAAACTAAAATGAACAACAAACTTGAAGGACCAAAATGTTATTAAAGAAAAGGGTAAAATGGTCATTATAAAAGATTTAACCATTTCATGGTTAAAGTTTACAGCAGAGGGACCAATTTTGCAAGTAAACAGTAAAGATAAGGACCGTTTATGCAAAATTGAAACTACAGGGACCGTATCCAAAGTTTTATGTAAACCACAGGGACCATTTATGTAATTTAGTCTTTAATTAAAGTAAATGGATAAGGGACCAATCTTGAAAGTAAACTTTGATGATAATGATCAATTTTGCAAAATTAAAAGTTCACGGACCAAATCCAAAATTTGATACAAACCACAGGGACAATTTTTGTTATAACTCTATATTTTATTATAGGGCAAATTGCGTCAGAAGGTAATATATTGTCACCTTTTTTCTAATTAGTGTAACATTTTAATTTTTTTACTAATTGCACCATTATACTAACAAAAACACCACAATCAAGCCAATGTAACCTACTCAACCGGTAATAACCCTTTATTAGCCGGTTGTCTTCTTTATCCCCAAACCCACGTTATTCCCAAACCCACGTTCAACCGAAAAAGGCAGAGCTTCTTCGAAGTTCTTGCAGGCGTCGAAGGAGTAACAGCAACCCAGGAAGAAAAATGTCATCTTCATCGTTGATTAGAGCTGATTCTTATGAAGCATCGATACGTTGTGGTTGTGGTTGTTTTGTGAGAATGTATACTTCGTGGAGTAACAGCAACCCAGGAAGAAGATTCAATCGGTGCCCTAACTATAAGGTGAGATTAACTTTTGTAATTTATATGAAATTAACCCTAATTATTCTGTTTTTTGTTGTAGGATCGTTCTAAAACTTGCAACTATTTTGATTGGATTGACCCAAAACTACCTAACGAGTGGTATAGAACAACTATGACTGATTTGCACCTGGAATTTATGCGAATGAAGTCAGACAACAAGGAATTGCAGCATCAGAACCTTCATGATCTAGAAAATGAAATGGTTGAGTACAAGGATCAGCTGAAAAGAGCATTGGAAGAAATTTCAAGAAGTCGAGCAAGAAATGTAGTGTATTGTAGGTGTGTGTTAACACTGTTAGTAATAGTGTTGGTTTTGCTAATTTCATTGAGCAAGACTTGTAACTCAAATGTTGTAAAGGCATTGCCTAACTAAATTAGCTTATCTATGAATGACAAATTAATGATTAGCATCATTCATCAATTTATTCAGCTTTCAACATGTATCATAGTTGCAATGTTCAATAATATTTGTTCATTCATATAGATCTGCTGCTTGCACATATTGTGGGTTAATGTATCATAGTTACAAAATATACTGTGAAGACCACCCTTTACGGGGCAGTTCTCACTAGTCTAGGTCCCACATCATGCAATACGATATCAATCATACTAAGATAGGGTAATTAAGTTGCGGAATTATAAATTACAAATACAAACATATTAGAATTAAGTTTAATATAGATTACAATTTTCAAATTAAACTTATAAAGAGTATCATCTAATCTAATACATTACATCATAAAATCATATCAAGTCTACCCAAAACCACCACAATTGTCATCTTCCAATCAGTACCGAAGGGTTCGTTGAGTAGTAGTCTATGAAAGCTTCAAAACTTGGATCTTGAATGACCTAAGAACTAGGTCCAGCAGGTGACTTTCTTTTATCTCTTCCTGTAAAAATGTAAAGTAGCAACTGTAAGCAATGCTTAGTGAGTATATAGATTTTCAAATCAACATGCATGGTCAAGCGGATCTTTAGTCTAGCGTGATATGTCTTGGCTGCCGCTACAGCCCTCATGATTGAGATATAGGATTCATAGAATCGGATGATGTTCAGGCCACACTCACGCTTAAATCGTGGGGATCAGCCACATACTGGGCTAGCTACCAGTAAGTCAATATGGCGGAACATCGGAGGTCATTACCAAGTCCATAAGAACTGGTGAAGTAGCCAGGTCTAGAATAATAGACCATCAAGGCTAATCAAGCTGAATAAATCTATCAAGTGTCTGATCAATAGTGAAAGCTTAAGTCATAGAAGTCATGATAGCAATGAATCATAAAGCAATATCTGAAGAAGTCTTAAATGCAATATGAAATGATAATCAAATAGCTATCATGATCCACTGGGCAACACCGAACCATGGTGTGCACAGGTCTCAATCCAGCTGATACAATGAATGTCAATAAATCTAACATCAACAATATATCTCAACCAGAAAGTCAACATGTTAAATCTGAATATCTATAACTCACTGATCTGGTCTTTGTCAAACAGATATAAAAATCTGCCACCTGAGTTATCTCAGGATTTTATCTTTGTCAATCTGTTCTCTGTCAAATCAAGGCCTTGACCCGCTTTTAAGTTTTTAAATCTTTGTAAGTATGTTCAGAATTTCTCTGAACCTGTCCAGAAGTATCATGTCAAATCATGTTAATATCGTATCATTATCATCATCTTTTTAGTCTTTTAAATCTCTAATTTCATCTGATTCTTGATAACTCATAAACTTTTATGTCCATTTTCATGGACATGTGTGACTTTTGTCATTTTTATATCATAATATCTCCTTTTAAAATTTTAACTAAAGATTTATTAATTTTAATCTTTATAGATCATAATTTTGTTTTGACATCAGATTATATAAAAATGATCACTATTTATACACACACTCACACACACACACACACATATATATATATATAT
>JAANYP010007931.1:0-21920 GCA_020465985.1 Centrapalus pauciflorus | reverse complement strand
TAAAGAGTCCACCCAGAGTCAGCCTGAGCCCTCTGGTTCCTCACAACAGGAACCAGTTGTACAAAAGGAGTTCACCACATCAACACTGAGTCAACACAGTCACCCCCTCATATTTCTTCTCATACACAATCTGAGTCTGCACAAGGTGCCAAAACTGCTGATATAAACCAATCAGCAGATTAGCCTTTCATTTCTGCTCCTGGTGATGCAGCTGTTCTACACCCAATAGTTGTTGAAGGACCAACAACCCAGGATGATGAACCTTAGGGACTAGAACATCCCTCTGGTGAGGCTGCTCCCCAACTACAAATTCCATCATCAGTTTTCACCACTGATGATATTGAAATGCATATCCCATCTCCCCACGAAGAGGTGCCTTTCAACCAATGTACTACTGAGGGTACCACCACTGGTCTTCATGAAGATGTTACAATACCAGTGACATCTGAAAGGCCACAATCTCATATCCCTTCTCCTAATGATGCAGCTACAGCCACTATTGAAGGTCCCATTGACCCTTCCAAGCTGGGTCATTTAACATATGCCCAGGCTATGGAACTTCTGTCCAAAGTATCCTTACCATTACCTACTGACCCCCATACTTTTCAATCCTCACCATCACGATCACACTCCCTAAAGATCTATCTTTGAAGGATCATCTGTCTGTGCTGACCAACAAAGTTGGTTCTTTGGAACATTTTATGACCTCCCTCCCTTCTATTATTTTAGACTCTGTGTCTGCTCAACTTTAGAGGTTTCTTGATTCGTTCAGGACCTCTTTTCCTACCCCTGCTCCCCAAGCTGATCATTATCCTCAGCTGCTTGCACTCACTGCACAGCTGCAACAACTATCCTCATCCCTCTCCTCAATTTTTTCTCACCAACAAGACTCAGTGTCCACCCTGTCAGGTGTTTCCCAACAGCTGTCAGCCCTTGCTGAGACCTGCTCAACCACTCTACCATCAACTTTGCCCAGCCTAAATACCTTAGTGGTATCTCTGTCCAATTTTGTGTCCTCAAACTTTGATGATATGCTAGATTCCTTTGAACTGACTCTTGGACAGCTTCAAAGTTGGTGTTCACAGAATCTGACAGGGCTGCTATCTCCCAGTTGTCCTTCCTTGCAACCTCTCATTCTTATTCTCTTAACACTTGTGTTACCCAGGTAGCTGAGGTTAAGGACAACTTGGCTTTCTTAGTGCATAGCCTTGTTGGTTCCAAACCTGTTCCCAAAGCTGCTGTTGTCCAGCCTGTTGGATCCGTTCCTTCAGGCAGAACTGTTATTGAAGGCTCTGTTCCATCTCCTTCAAAGGGGGAGAAGATATATGCCTCAATGACCAAGTCTAAGGGGGAGAAATCTTCATCTCCCTCTATGGAGAAATCAGCTTCAGAGGGGCAAGCAACAGGTTTCTCTCAAACTGGCCCTACGGCAGGTTTGTGCAAAGTCTCTGAAACTGCTCAGCTTACTCAGGCTGGATCTCCAAGCCCTGGACCATCTAAGGGGGAGGAATCCATTCCTGAGGACAGGCCAAGCAGAAAGAGGCACTTATTTTTAGAACAAACTAAAGAAGCAGAAGAGGAGGAAATGGAAGTTGCTCAAATTAAAGCAACAAAGGGTAAAGAAAAGGCCTCTATGGACACTGACTAAAGCTGCTCAGCTCAAATTTGACAAGTCTCAAGCCAAAAGAAATGGGTGTCTTACTGGAGACTTACTATTCATTCAAAGAAGAGCAGCTTGAGATTCTAAAGACAAAAGAAGGAAGAAGCCTCTGCCAAAGCTGCAAAAGTGTAACAACCTAACTTTTGACCCAGTTATAAATTCAGTATTTTGAACCGATAATGTAATAATGTTACATTATTTGAATTATAATTTAATTAAGTTATGAAATATTTAATTAAATTATATAAATATTTATATTATGAATTAATAAATTATTAAAGATAATTAAATAAAAGAGATATAATATACAAAAATGAAAGTGGGTTAACCAGCAAATATAACTAGATGAAGTATATAAACGTGATTTATTATTCAAAAATCAGATTCTCTCTCTCTACTCTCTCTCTTTCTAACTTTCTCTCTCTCTACCTTCTCTCTAAATTATCTCCCAAACCGACCGTCCGATTATCAAGTTATATATATCGTTAGAAAGATCTCGGAGAATACTACACGAATCTGCTATCTCCTGCGTGATTTCATACGAATTTGAGGTAAGAATCGATATTTTTAAGTTTTTATATATTTCGGTTTTTCGAATTTATTAGTTTTATGAAATTTAAAGCTATTTTTATGGAGTTTAACTAGAAATTGTATAATATAATCGAACATAGGTTTGTTACGTAACATATTCGTGATTTTAGGCCTAAAAATGTATGTTTTAAAGCTGCAAATATGAACAAACTCGAGTTGCCAAGAACAAATTCGAAAATACATGGAACAAACTCGAATTTGAGCTAAATTCGAAATTATATTCGAATTTAATCATTAAATTCGAATTAACTCCTCGAATTTAAGCATGTGTGAGTGTTCGAATCTATTCTTAAATTCGAAAGGGGGGGGGGGGGGGGGGGGGTCTCGAAATTAGCATATCAAATTTAATCTTCTAGAAGTGAGTTTGGATTTTGACTTTTGGTCCCCAAAATTGAAATGAAGACTTTCGAATGTGATGCATGGTATTCGAATTTGAGTACATTCAAAATAGGATTTCGATTTTAATTTATATTCGAAATTTAAGTCTTTCAATTTATATTAATATATTCGAATTTAATTATATAAATTCGAAACCCATTCCTTAAATTCGAATATATTATATAAAACACTTGGACAACGCATAAAATTAACAAGATAATTAGCAAAATGATTATATATATTAATATATATATATATATATGTACCGACCTTTTGAGAATATTAATAAAACAAAGAATGATTTATGAACGAACAAGTTATCAGAATCAGATAAAATAAAGAATTTAAAGATAAAAGATGATGATATTAATATGATATTGATATTATGATTCTGAACAGGTTCAGTGAAATTCTGAACATTTAGTTAAAGATTTAAAGCGGGTCAAAGATTAGATTTGACAGAGAACAGATTGAGATAAAATCTTGAGATAACTTAGGTGGCAGATTTTACATCTGTTTGATAAAGACCCAACACTGTGAGTTATAGATATTCAGATTTAACATGCTTGAATTTCCGGTTGAGACATATTGTTGATGCTAGATCGATTTGACATTTATATTATCAGCTGGATTGTGACCTGTGCACACCATGGTTGGGTGTTGCCCAGTGGATCATGATAGCTATTTGATCATCATTTCTTATGTTATTGCATTTATAATTCATTTCTGATACTGCTTTGAGACTACTGCTATCATGACCTTGACTACTTATGCTTCATCATTGAATAGACTTGTTATATTGATTCAGCTTGATTAGCCTTGATTGGTCTATTGTTCTAGACCTGGCTATTTCACCAGTTCTATTGAACTTGGTATGAGCTCCGATGTTCCGCCACGTTGATTTACTGGTAGCTAGCCCGGTATGTGGCTGATCCCCACGATTTAAGCGTGAGCGTGGCCTGAGCATCATCCGACTCTATGACTTCTATGTCTCAATCATGAGGGCTGTAGCGGCAGCCAAGACATATCACGCTAGATTGATGATCCGCTTGACATTGCATGTTTTATTTGAAAATCTATTTACTCACTAAGCATTGCTTACGGTTGCTACATTAATATTTTTACAGGAAAAGACAAAGGAAAGTCACCTGCCGGACCTAGTTCTTAGGTCTTACACGCTCAAGACAGAAGTTTCATAGACCTCTACTCAGCGACCCCATTTTGGTACTAATTGGATGATGATACTATGGTGATCTGGGTAGATTTATTTTGATTATATGATGACATTAATTAGATTAGACTTGTGCCCTTTATAAGTTTAATTTAAAAAAAAACTTAATCTGTATTAAACTTAATCCTAATATGCTTGTACTGTAATTTATTATTCCGCAATTTAATTACCCTATCTTAGTATGATTGATATCGTATTGCATGATGTGGGACCCCAGACTAGTGAGAACTGCCCCGTAAGGGGTGGTCTTCACAAAAAGCCTTTGCATTTAAGGAGGCAGGAAAAGTTAAAATGCCCTCCTCGGATGTTCAAAAAAAAATGTTAGAGGCTGCAAAAGAGTCAGTGACTGACAAAGAGGGAGAGAAGGAACAGAGTTCACAAGTCTTAGTGACCAAGTCAAAGCCTGTATCCTCCTCAGCAAAAGCCCAAGGACATTTTGAGAATATGGCAATGAAGAAATTCTTTGATGTGGCCAACAGAAGACTTGCCAAAGAAACCATTGTCAGAGTTGTCCCTATTTCAAAGAAAGGAAAGCAGTGGAAGCTTTAAATAACCAGGCTAGGTGCTGAGGGTCCAGAACTAGAAGCTTATGAGTATGCTGATGTTGCTTGCATGGGGTACAGAGAATGGGTTGAATTGGTTGTTGCCCTGAGTAAACCAAAATCTGAAACTGCTAAAACTATCAGGGCATATGTCAAAACGCTGATGGAGAAAGTCAAAAACCTGGGCCTGATCCATGAAGAACAAATCAAGGGTACCTCACTAGTGGAACCCAAGATTAAGCCCATGAGAAAAAGAAAAGATACAGAGCTTGAAGAGCTCCTCAGATGATTGATCAAGGCATCCTTGCTGTTGAAATCAAAGGGGTGGATCACAGTTTGCCAAGGGGAGTTGAGCCTGAGGAAGGCAAACTCATAGAAGAGCCTGAGCTAGGGGCGTTCTTTGTGGACCCCTTAACAAAGACAATGTGTTTCCAAAGAGCATCTGATCTTCACAAGGTTGTTCTCAAGCAGATCATAGCCTTTAGACTCTCCAACACTTTTAGTCAATCCTCAAAATGGAGAGCAGCTATCTGGGAATAGCTTAAAGGCTTCTATGAAAGAGGAGAACTTCAACACCCTGACTTCATGTTTCTTAGACATGAAGTAGAAGAAATTGAGGAGACTATGAAGCATTTTGAACACCTATTTGAAGACAGGCCACAACTTGAAGGTCCATCCACTGCTGAGTAGATGAAGAACGGAAGTTGTCCATAAGTTGGACAGACTTACCGTTACTTGCTCCCAACATCAACAGTCCAACTTGTTGAAACTTTCCTTGTACCAATGTTGTACTTTACTACATCAGTTGTAATCTATCTTATTACATTAGTTGTAATTCACTTTAGTACATCAGTTGTACTTCTGTAAAACATGTGTTGTTTATAATCAGCATAAGTGTATATTATAAACTTATCTTTTACTTTACTTCAATGTTGTAATTTCATTTCAGTGAATGTTATGTAAAAATATATAGCGATAATTGATAGAATCAGCTTAGACTGATTATTGCAAATAGGGGGACATTGTTAGGCCTCAGGGGGAGATTATTAATCAAACCTGTTTGATGCTCTTGAAGGTATAATTTAAGGCCTTTTAATGCCTTATTGAAACCTGAAAAGTGATTTGCAATATAAGTCAAAGCTGCTTACCCTGTTGCATTTGTTGCAACTAATGCGGATTGTCCAAGCTGTTCTATTCTGTTGAACGCACTGGACATAAACTGTCCATACTGATCTTGTCTGTTGAGCAGCTTGGACCAAAACTAAGTGTTCTGTTCTTTGTGAACAGGATATACACTTTATGGAATATTTTTCCATGTCATCATGTATTGTCTTCGATAAAAAGATCAGTTTCCAAGTTAAAGACAGAGTGGAAAATCAGAAACAGCTTACACTGCCCAAGCTGTTCTGATACATGGAGACAAAGTAGATATTTGAAATTGGTGACAGACCATTTCTTATATCAAAATGGCTATACAAGAAGAGGAAATGATTAAAGTTGACATTTCTCTTTAAGGTAAAACAGTCTGCCACAGAGACAAAATGAAAAACACAAAGCATCTGCAATGTAGGGACAAATGTTGTTTTGTTAGAACACGCAGAAAAGCAGTTTTATCTTTTCGGAAAGACACTCCATTATATCTTCATCCAATGAGAAAGTTTCTCCAATATTCTCTGTGTGAGTATAAAAGGAAGCTTCTAAGGAATGTGAGATAACTAAGAGTAAGAGATTCAGAACGTGCAAAAAAGTGTGTTTTCATTCATGCAAAGTCTGCTTAGAATAAAACAGTTGAGTGTGTCCAAGCTGTTCTTGTTCAAGCTGTCTGTCTCTCTTGTAAAAACAGTGAGTCCATCTTAGTGAGTGGATTCATTGTAACTGGTCTGAGTGTGTCTTAGATTAATAGTCTATTTGTTGTATCTGTCATCTCAGCTTGAACCTTCTCACAGTTCAAGCTTGTTTGTAATTAACAATTGTTGATAATATTCATACAAACATTAAGAAAGTGTGTTGAGTTTTTTAAATAGATGTATTCACCTCCCTCTATAGCTTACAGCAACATACTAGGGAAACCTTTTGGGACCTACAAATCCCTCTAATCGTCTCGTCCCTCATCCCGTCTATCATCCCTCCTATCGTCACACCTTTCATAACGACAATCATCTCGATAGTCTCCTCTGTCATCTCATCTATCTCCCCAGTCATCTCTTCTATCTCTCCGATCATCATATCTCCGGTCATCTCTATTATCTCTCCTCCAATCATCCCTCTGATCATCTCTCCTCTCATCCCTTCTTTCGTCCGGATACCGCCATGGGCCAGTGTCATACCGAAGTTGGTTGTTCGTCTTGTGCTGATAGAACCGTTTCTGCTGAAGTCCATTTGACCGTAAGGCAATTTGTTCTTAAGGTTGCCTCCTCATTGTCAAATGGCTCATGCAGTGAAGATGCATATCTGTATGGAGACGATGAGGAACCTTGAGTGTAATAAGGTATGGAGATGTGATTGGTGGTGGTGCAGTATGAGAGTAGGGCCAAGGAGTCAGCTGGTTTGGTGCTTGAGTTGGCTGATAGGAGTAAGGATGCCAAGGTGTTTGCCATTTGTTTCTGTTGATCCACATCACCTTGATACTTCTTGAGTTGTTTTTATACGACATTGATTAAGACATTTGGAATGTCCAGAACTCGTCTTGTGGCGCGACATGCAACTTGCATTCTGGGGCCAAGGAAGGAAAGAATTGGATGTTGATGTCATCCTTATCCTTTTTGATGTGCAGTTTGTTTAGCTCGTTGAGAACTGCACAGAACCTTATGAATGTTCCTTGAAGATACTCCCCATCTTTTGCTCAGACTCAGTGAATTTTGCCTTTGTTTCCTCAATCTTTGCTTTGTCATCTAAATCCGCCCCAAGCATTTGGACTTCCATTACATCCCATATTTCTTTTGCTCACATTTTACTGTCAACTCCAACAAGGATATCGGTGGGAAGAGCTTGGTAGATGAGATATTCTGTCCGTCTATCAGCATGTTGTCTGTCCATTTCAGCTTGAGAGGAAGGTTCACAAACTGTTTTAGATGCGGGGACAGGTGGATCAACATCTGGCCTGGCTGGGCATTCTCGGTAATAGATGGTAGGCCCTTCAGTGACGGATTGTATCATAAGATTCCCATTCGGTTGCATGCCTATGAATTTCAGGAACCTTCATTTCCACTGTTCGTACTAATCTAGATAGAGAACAGGTGGTCTGTAATCTGATCCAAGAACAAGGGCTTCTCTAGACATGATTAAAAAGTGCTGATTAAGAATGTAAGATCTTTGACGTGGAAACTGATTTTCGGATGAAAGTGAACCGAATTTCGGATGAGCCGAATTCGGGTGAACAGTAACTCGGATGAAGAAAAAGAACTCGGATTATTTGGAATTCGGATGAACAGTAAAACTCGGATGGACTTATAATTCGGATGAACTAAAAGTTGGATGGACCTAACTTTGATGGAACGAATTCGGATGGAATGAATTCGGATGAACTTCTGAGAAAGTCGGATGGATCTAAAGTCGGATGAACAACCAAATTTCGGATGGGAATTTAACAGAATTACAACTCTGGTGACCCGAATTCGGTTTTGGATCTGAAGTTCAGATGATCCGAGTTGGCTTTCAAAACAGTTTTAAAATGAAGAACAAGTAATGTTAAGCACTCAAAAAATGTTTTAACTAAATTTCGGATGAACCGAATTTCGGGTGACTCTGAAATTTGGTCCGAAATTTGTTAAAATTTGGTCTGAATCGGTCCGAATTTTGATTCGAGATTAGGTCCGAGATGGTCCGAAATTTAACAGTTGAAATAATTCCATAGTTTCATAATATATTAAAGGGTTAAGTGTTAATTTGACCATCCAACTTTTAGATTTTTTTTGATTTAGCCATTAAACTATTTTTTGTCTCGATTTAGCCACAAAACTATTTTTTGTATACACATTTAGCCACTAAACTTTCTTTTTACTGATTTAGCCATTGAAAATTGTCCCAGTTTGGCCACTAAACTATCATATTTTGTTTCGATTTAGCCATTAGTTTTATTCATTTTTCCCAAAATAGAACATTAAACAAAGTTTAGTGGTTAAATCAGGACAAAAAATAGTTAAGTGGCTAAATGGGACAAATCTGAAAGTTGGATGGTCAAAATGGTACTTAACCCTATATTAAAATGCAGTTTTAAGCCAGAAAATAATTTCTAAATGTTTGGATTAAATTTTAAAACACTTTTTGTGAATAACTATTAACCAAAACACCTAAAAATCTGGGAATTTTGAACCAAAACCGATACTTAAACCCAAATATCCGAATATATATTTCAGCAAATAATCGATTAAAACTTGTAAAGACTGAACTTAAAAGGCTCGAACAATACAGAATTAATGATAGATGATTATAGGATAGCAAAACACGAAAAACAGAATATTTAGATGAGAGTTAAGATTAAACCGAGATTTTTGAAGATGAACATGAAGAACACGAACACTATTGGATCCAAAATCAGTTGAAATCCACCGTTTGGCTTTGACACCAATTGTTGTAATCAATCCCAGTAACAATCAGCACAATTGAGACATCCTCATTTGATTAATGATATAATTGATAACACCAAGATCAACAAACAACCAAATAATTAACACGTAATTTAAATTGATAAACTTAAAGCAGTTTTAAGTAGCTCCACGCTAAAGAAAGAAAATGTATGAACTACAGTGATATAGTCTAACTATTACAACATCTTGAATTGTTTTGAAAACATAAAATCTCAGCCCCAAAGCTATATCGTCCATGTACCAAATAGCTTTTAAGGTCACCGAGAAATTGAAATGAAATTGCTTAAGAAGAAGGACCAGCTACACCTTTGCCTTTGCCTGAAAACATTGAAAGTCAACGGGTAAGCTAATGCTTAGTGAGATAACAGATTATATATTCAACAATTATTTCTTTACAAACTATAGTGAAAACGGGCAGTGCACGCCCCATTACAAGTGAAAACCATGCAGTGCAAGCATGGAGTTTGGCAGTTCAGAATGCTGATCGGGAATGTGCCGAACCTGACCAGGAAAGTGAATGGGATGATCAGTCCCTGACAGTTGCCTGCTGTCAGCCCCAGTCCAGGTCGCATCAGCTTGTGAAGTAATAATCATGCAGTGCAAGCATGATATATGAGATGCACTTTCAATTGAACGCTGGCTACATGTTTGTCACATGTCAAGTACGAGTGTGCATCATAACAATGAATCATATATGAGTCCCAATTGATGTATATTGAACAACGTGAACATGCCATTGAAAATAGAAAAGTGAATGCAAGACAATAAATGTTTGAATAATAATCTATTACTCACAATGGTTTGTATAGTGTAAGTTGGCTCTGAATCAACGTGTGTTAGACAACACCACAAAGATCTTGTTATGTCAGTGTAATAGTGTATCAATGACAGTATCTGCTTAAAAGTTGATTCTGAAAAGCTAAGTAAAATTATCTGAAATTCGGACCACATCCGAAATTCGGATGAACCCGAAATCCGGATGGCCCGAAGTTCATCCTTAGTAATTTGTTCTGTAAACCCCATCCGAAATTTGAATGATGCTAAATCCGAAATTCGGATGAACTGTTGGTCCGAAATTTGTGTCTATACTTGGTTTTTTCATGTTTTCCTTCCGAGTTGCCTATGGTCCGAAATTCGCATGATCCGAAATTCATATGATCCGAAATTCGGATCATCCGAGATGTGTTCATCAGATCCGAGTTCATACTTATATAATTTCCAACATTTTGCAGGATTGATTTTGGTCAATTTATGCATATTTTATGACTAAAAACTATTGTTATGAACTTAAATGCATTCTTTTAACACTTTTTAACATAAAACACAATCTAAATATACCAAAATCAATCCATTTTGTCCGTTTTTCTTCACTGTCGCAGAACACATATAACACATACCAGATTCCAAAAATCGTACATAGAACTTGATTCTGAATCTGAATTTGGTATACAACATCACTAACATTCGATTTAAACATATCCATAAGAATTTCTAACATGAAATGACATTCATAACCGAAATCTTTGATTCGGTTCTTGTAAAAACCGAACCCAAAATCTCCAAAATTCGTAAATCTGAGCAAGTATTACCTTGATTTGTTACTTGTAGAGTTAATAGTTCCTTATTTGCCACTTGATTCCAAACTTTCAGCCTTCAATCCAAGGATTTTAGTGTTGTTGAGTTGAAGAGAGAGAAAGTGAAGTGTTAAAATGAATGGCATTTTCCCCTTTTTATTTGTAATTTTGCCTTAACTACAATTTACACCCCTCAACTTTGTATTTTCTTATTTACACTATTTTAAATATCTGAACCGGTTTCTCATGGTTATGCTTACTCAGAAAACAACAATGATAAATTCTCATTATCATTGTCATTTTTAAAATATTTCGATCAATGATTGATGTATATTCTACCAATGTCGGTTCTTTGTTGTTAGCTTGCTCGAAAAACTACGATGAAAATTTCTCCTCATTGTTTTTCATATTTACTATTGTGAACTGTAAGGTCTGCTCTCTACGGATCTTATCTTGACGTGACATCTTCCAACGAGTGCGGAATCCTCGTTAGCGGCTTGACGAATAGACCACGCACACCGAAACACAGAGACTAACACAGTGATAGACGAACAACGGATCGTCGTGACACGATGATTCTCTCCAAACGAAACTCTCTGATTGCTAGCAAGTTCAAGATCGCCTTTTGCTAAAACACTCTGACAAAATCTGCAAAAATCCAATAATTAATCGAATTAACCCTTAATTATAACACTCGGTTCGACTTTGTCTAGGACAAGTTCGAACTTGGCCCAAGGCCTATTCGAACTTGTCCTCTAACAAATTCGAACCTTTGCCTTCAAACTTATGTTTGAACTTATCTTTGAACTTTATGTTTGAACTTATTGTAACACATAACCCTAAGTTGAAACATACAGACAATCAATATCAAATACATATAATCAAATATATATCGAACACTTGTTAATATTCAATAGCAAGTAAATTGACTTACACAAAATGTTCTCTATACTTAGACTGCTATTGTCACACAGGATGTACTAACAGACTCCCCCTTGACGACAGCTTCTAACTATTTACATTTTGTCTAAGCACTAGAGCTATGTAAGCTACTACCTGCATATAAGCCTATATCAATACATACTCTAACTATCTTTTGGAATTTTGTAGCCTCGGATCTCTATCCTTCATGAAAGAAGATAGGCTGATCGTTCGCAGATCATCCTTAGATAGATTGATTAAGTGCAACGGATCGTATACTCTCAAAATAACTTTGTCTTCTATATCCTCCATTACTGCTTCAGCTGTATCATTGTCTATATACCACCATTTCATGTTTCCAAGAATGTCTTGTGGCATAGACTTTAACGCCACCTTTTTCAAGCATTTGACAAGCTTGTAAACCATTTTAGCCCATGGTCTTCCCGTGTGAGGATCTATTCTTGACTCATCCTCAACTCTTTTGCCTGACCTCGGCTTGAGTCTTTCGAACTTTCCGGATCTGCCCTCTTTTCTGATTATCTTTGCAATAACTTCAGCATAAGGGTTGTCACCAATGTTGATCAACTCTTTCCAGGCTAACTCCTTCACTTCTACCTTTGGCAGTGTGTTAAACACTTTGAGCGTTCGCCTTAGGAATTGAAGTCTGTCTCTTCTTTTTGGTATAAATAGTTGCAGTTCTCTATCGAAGAACTAGCTAAGAATTCCACTGGAGAGATTTTCAGATCCTGGCACTTTCATCTTCTTTTTTATCTTCGGCTCTGCATTCTTTTCTTCCTTACGGAACCACAAATTTAACAATTCAGCTCTGGTTGGTTCTTTATCAGCTTCCTCAAGTTCCGAGTCGTCTACAGAGGCCAGTTTAATCTCATCTATATCAATTACATTTTGCTCGTTATGCACATATAGCTCCGTGACAGGTTGTGAATGAATGATTACTTCATCAACATTGTCATCTTCATCTTCCACGACCTCCTCATCAGATTTCCAATCAACTATATCTTCAAGAATAAATTCTCCTTCTTCCAATTCTTCAACATCATCTTCAAAATCAAAAACTATTTCTTCTTCTTCTATATCCATTAGAGCATCTATCATCTCGCTCTCTACGTCTTAGAAGATTCACCTTCATCCCTTTCTTCTACTGCAGATTGACCTGGCTCCCACTGAATTGTTGCACGCTGAGCAGTTGGAAAATCTGCTAGCTCACTTTCTTTTCTTGCCTCGGGATCATTGCCGTCATCATCATCTCTCCTTATCACTTCAGCTTCTTTGCAGCTTGTCTCCCCCTGAGCTTGAAGATTTTTCATTAACTGCTCGAGGAGGGACTTCATTGTCTTAATCTCAGAAGCTTGATCAGCAACAATTGATTTCAGTTCCGCGTTCTCTTGATCAAGTCTGGCATTATGAGCTTGAAGTTCTTTGACTGCTGTGGTTAACTGAAAGATTTAGACTGATTGGAAATCCACTTTGCTCCTCAGCTCTGTAAATCGCTGATTCTCAGTGAATGTGGATGATGTAGATGGAATGGATGTAATTGGTGATGGCGTGATGGATGGTTGAACAGCAGGAATTTCAGGCTCTGGAGCAGAAGTGGATGAAGCTCCCTGCATATAACGATGTCTCTTCGCCCTTTGCCTAGGAACGAGAGGAGTAGGATCTTCTGCTTCAAAATCAGAATCATCATCTGAAGCTCTAGCAGCTCAATTCTTGAACCATATCTGCCTATGCGGACAGATGGATCAGCACGCTCTACTTCAACTTCCTGTACTTCTACTTCTTCAACTTCTTCCGACTCAGACTCAGAGGTGGTCATAGCTTGACCTTCTACCTCAGCCTCTCTTTCTTCAATTTCTGCCATCGGGACCTCAATGTCCAAATTCTCATCATCTGATGGCTGATATTCATCAACGTCTCTCAAAATATCCTGAAGGTCAGTTGGTGGATCCAAAACATCCTAAACCAGTTGTTCAGTTAGATAGACGTCCGAGTTAATCCCCTGAGCCCAGATCTCTTCGAGAGTTTGTGTAGTCTGATCAATTGTTGGGACTCCTGTTGAAGTTCCTGCAGCGTCCGAAGATGGACCTGCTGCTGTAGACTCTTGAGCTCTGCTTGATGATGGCCTGGATGCCTGAGTTTGACTTGAAGTAGCTCTTTGCCTCCTTCTTGGTTGCGGTTGAGATTGTGGCTGTTGCTGCTATTGCTGTTGTGGCTGCGGCTGAGGCCCTTCTCCAGCGCAGTTATCCCCTTCTGAGGCCACAAAATCTGGATCTACCACTGCCCCAAAGAGAGGTGCATCAAGTGGTCTGACCTGCTCAGCCCTGCGGGCATTGTGCGACTGGCAGTCAGCAAAAATGCGTTTATCTATAATTGCCACACTTTGAATTTCTGGAAGTTGTGTCAGGTTTGGCAAAAAATGGCGGATTAACATCATCGCGAAGCGCGGATACATCAAAAATCTTTCTCGCGCTGGAGCTGTGATCTGGTGCACGAACTCCGCAAAGAACATCTCTGAATAGCTAAAACTCTTGTTATAAACCAAGGCAATCATGGCCGACTGCATCTTTGAGACAATGTAATCGAATCCCACCTTTTTTGGTGCAAAGCACACCATTATCACATGTGCTAAATACCTCCACTGCCCTATTAACCCACTTTTCATGAATGAAGCTTTGGTTATATCCAGGGCATATCACATGCGCAAAAAGGCCGCTTGCCTTATATTTACAGGGAAATCTATGGGCCCTGCCTCTTGTTCTACAGACCCTAGCTGCAAAATTTGACGCAGCATATCCGTGGAGAAAACTATTGGCTGCCCGCCAACTCTTGTCCTCAAAACTGTCGGCGTCACCGTACAGTCAACTTGTAAGTATTCCCAAAATTGCCTTACATACGGTAATATAATCTGCACATTATGGGATAGTGCATACGATACCCTGGAATGTGCCAAAAAGTCTACCATCTGTCTAAATGTCTATGCTTCGGGAAGCTCTCTGTCTGGAGACATTACCATATTATGCTTCTGGAAGAACGCCCTTTCACCCATATCTGCACATAAAACAATAACCAAAATTAGTAGCGAAAGATAAAAATGAAACTTGTTTAATTTCGAATTTGTTTTATTTTGATCTTACGTAAGTCCAAAATCCAACACATTCGAATTTCTACAAGTTTGAATTTAAAATTATGCAAACATTTCGAATTTACTAATAGATTCGAAGGACATGTTCGAATTTGACTGAATTCGAGTTTGTTGACAAATTCGAATTTCCGGACAAGTTCGAACACGATGAACATGTTCGAAGTCGGTCACTTTCGAACACAAATCCATGATTTTAACCCCATTAGACTTAGAAAATAGTATTAACTAGTCCTATTAGGTTCTAATCGAAGATATATGCAATTTATTTGTAGTTTCACCGGTTAAAACTTGTGATTTTGAGTCACAAAGTTTAAACCCCAAAAACTTCAAAAATCATCGATTTTTTGCTATAATTGAGTCCTAGACTACCTAAACTTTGTATAATACTGATGTTTATACCTAAAGTTGTTGATAGATTCGAACACAAATGGACAAAACTTCGAGAAATAGTATAATCTTCGAAAACGGTAAACTCGAACACAAGTTCGAAATCGTCTGACAGCAAGTTCGAAATAGCAAAATCGAAGGTAGGTGGTAATGAATGTTCACTGTTGACCTTTATATACTAACCACCTTCGAACTTGTAGTTTATTTCGATTTTTCTGACAGATTCGAATGTAATGAAAATTTTGAAAATCCTTGAATAAAATTCAACTTTTTCAACTTTTTTGTGTAACGGAACAAACTTTGCAAAATTATTCACACTAAGCAATAAATTTTCATGCAATGTTTGTTTAGTCAACTAAAGATGCATCCTTAGTAATTTTGACCTTTTTCCTGCTTAGAATAAAATTTTGACCTTTTTCCTACATAGAATAAAATAAAATAAAATAAAATAAAAAATAAAAATTTTAAATAAAATTTAAATTTAAACTTAAGCTACTCGAAAATATTTTTAAACTGTACAACCTATACTAACAGAATATTTTTGGCGAGAAAGTCAAAGAAAGGTTCAATCAGATAGCGGTGTCAGATACGCACTTTCAGTATTACACTCTCACACTTAGGAATTTTTGATTCCTTGATTGTTTGTCGTGACACACATTTCTAGGCGATTGTTGGTATTATTTTCCATTTAAACATGTTACACTTTGGAATATCCCTTGACCTTTTTATTTATCAAGAAACTACCTTACGTGTCTCATACTTAGACATACTTTTATGGTCAAGGCATACACACAATGATTATAACCTTTCGGTATTGTAAATTTTCTTTAAAAGGCTAACGTCGGACACAGTTCTGTATTCACATACAACAGAGTGTCTTAGTTTGTCTTAAAGTTTATTTTTAAAGCTAGCAAGACAGCAGTGACAGATCTGTACTGACGTACAACAAAGCGACTTATCTTGCTAACTCGAGTCAAACCAGAGGCAACAGGTCTGTACTTACGTACAACAAAGTTACTTGTTTTGACTCTCAATTTACTATCATGATTTTTCTATTCTTTTCTTTTCTTTAAGATGTATCTGATGTGGCTATATATCCCCCAGAAAATTTGCATACCTCATTTAGAATCATTGTCTGAATGTCTCTAACACAAAAATTAAGACCCTTTGGTCATACATCTAAGTTAGTTACACATATGACTTTTTCTTGAATATTTTATTAGCTTTGAGATTACCTTTGTGTATTATGCCTACCAACACATCAAACTAGAAAATGTACATCACTTAGAGTTTAAGGTGCATTATGTGTGAAAACTTAACACTTAGAGATTGTATCGACGGTGCTAATTTTCGTCACTTTGAACCTATGTATCTAAGACTTAACTCAGTTTCTAATATTCTCTTTTTTTGAGCTTTTTATGGTTTTGTCACCTTTTTTTTTTTGTTTTTCATAAATAAGAATAAATTAATAAAATAACCTACTAACTTAGTATAAAATGAAAGAAATTCTACTTTGCTACTAAACTTACTATAAAGATAAAAGAAAACTTATTGCTATAAAAAGAAATGAAATCTACTAAGGTCAAGCTACTCTGTATTACGCATGCCATTTAGTTCAACTAACAACTCAAACCGTGCTTATCAAAAGCTCTGGTAAATAAATCAGCATTATTATCTTCTGTTGCCACTTTTACCAGCTTGATTAAATTCTTTTCAGCACAATCACGTATAAAATGGTGTCTTACGTCTATGTGCTTTATTTTACTGTGTTTAACTGGATTATTGGTTATAGCAATAGTAGACTAGTTATCTATCCTAATAGGAGTATGAGTATAAGTCAAACCGTAATCCCGCAATTGTTGTTGTATCCACAAAACCTGTGAACAACAACTACCACCAGCGACATATTCGGCCTCGCACGTAGACACGGCTACCGAAGTCTGTTTCTTGCATTGCCAAGAAACGAGTCTCCCTCCAAGGAACTGACAACCTCCAGTTGTTGACTTTCGATTCAAGCTGTAACCTCCATAGTCTGAATCCGTGAAAACTTCCAATTCTAGATCACCATCTGCGTGATACCAAAGTCCCTGCTTCGGTTTCGACTTGAGGTATCTCAGAATCCGCTTCACAGCTTTCATATGCATCGCTTTTGGATTAGCTTGAAACCTAGCACAAATACACACAGCAAACATTATGTCAGGTCTAGAAGCAGTTAAATACACAAGTGATCCGATCATGGCCCGATATAACGTCGGATCCACATCGGTATCACTTTCTGTACCCGGTCCGAGATTGTGATTCACTTGAATCGGCATGCTAAGGTGAGTCGTCAGCTTTGTTCCTTCCATCCCGAAGCGCTCTAGAATTTTGTAGACACACTTCGTCTGATGGATAAACATAGCCTCCTTACTCTGCTCAACTTGCAAACCCAGAAAGAATTTTAACTCACCCATAGCACTTATCTCAAACTTAGACTTCATCACCTTCTCAAAGTCTTTGCACATCTGCTCGTCTGATGACCCAAAAATGATATCATCGACGTACACTTGTACCAAGATGAAATGTTCACCCTTCCTCTTCACGAATAGTGTACTATCAGTTCTCCCTCTTTCTAACGCGGTGTCTAAAAGATGAGTAGATAGTGTCTCATACCACGCCCTTGGTGCTTGATGTAGTCCATACAGAGCCTTATCAAGACGATACACTTTGCCTGGATACTTTGGATCTGTAAACCCGGGCGGTTGTTCCACATACACCAGTTCCTTCACTTTGCCATAGAGAAAAGCACTCTTAACGTCTAACTGATAGACTTTAAATCCTTTGAAGGAAGCAAAAGCTAGAAACAAATGGATTGCCTCAAGCCTTGCCACTGGCGCAAATACTTCATTGTAATCGATTCCTTCCTCTTGGTTGAAACCCTTTACTACAAGTCTTGCCTTGTTGCGAGTCACTATACCTCGATCATCTCTCTTACACTTAAAAACCCACTTGGTTCCTATTGCAACTTCTCCTCGAGGTAACGGAACTAACTCCCACACTTCAAGTTTCCTGAATTGTGACAGTTCTTCCTGCATCGCTTCAACCCAAGAATTGTATTTCAGTGCCATTTGCACATTCTTCGGCTCTACTTGCGAGATGAAACATGAGTACAGGCAAGTGTGAAAAGCCTCAGAGTCATTGATCATCGACAACAACACTGTGTTGTTATTCAAACTACTCATAGTCCTCACACCAACATTCGGATTTCCTATGATACTCTCAACCGGATGATCGTTATTAATCCTCGATGTTTCTATCTAATGGACCCTAAGATTATATCCTAAATTTGATCCTATTTCACCTAATGCGGGAATGACTTCAGACTCTACATTTTCCTACACATGAACACTGTCTTCGGAGTTAGAATTTGTAGTCTGATTTTCGTTTGTAGGCAACTCAGAATCATTTTCTGCTGGAGATCTCTCTTCTGTCATTGTAGGCTCGGAAGTTGATGGAAAAGTCGTCCTCGGAAAACTTTGACCGTCGTCATTCAGATTTAATGACGATAAGTCCTATTCGATTGTACCTGCATTTCCATCCAAAGGAATGTTAAATGATTCAAACAGTTTGTCATAATCAAAAATCCATTCCGGACCAGTTTGGGTTTCATGTGTATAACTTGTTACATCAATGTTATATACAATCTCTACTGTACCATTTGATTTGTTAAAAACCCTTTTATTTGGTGAGTTCGGCACATAACCTAGGAAATAACCTTCGTTAGCCTTTTCACCAAACTTAGGTTGATTTTTTGTTTTCATTAACGTACATGGTACCCCAAATGGTTCGAAGCTAGTTAAATTTGGTGGCCTTTTATTCAAAACATCATAACAGGTTTTGTTCAGTGATTTGACAGTAAGGACCCGATTTAAAACATGATAGGCGGTATTCACTGCCTCCCCCCAAAACATGGTAGGAAGCTTTGAATCCGAGAGCATGGTCCTTGCTGCCTCTATCAAAGTCGTTTTTTCCGTTCTACCACCCCATTTTGTTGTGGCTCAAATGGTGCACTAAATTGATGCACTATGCCCTTTGATAGGCAATATACACCAATTACTATGTTTTTAAATTCCGTTCCGTTATCACTCCTGATACGTTTTACCCGCGTCCCATAGGAGTTTTCGACTTGGTCTAAGAACCCGATTAGCTTGGCAGCTGTCTCGTCCTTCGTACCTAAAAAGAAAACCCATGAAAATCGTGAGTCATCATCAGTAATAACTAAACAGTACCAACTACCACCTATACTCATTTTGTTGATTGGTCCGAACAGGTCCATATGCAACAAATCGAAAGTGACATATATAGAATTCTGAGTCTTGGACTTGTGTGACTTCTTGTGTTGTTAGCCTTTCTTGCATGGTACACACTTGTCTTCAAACTGAAAACTCTTCATTGGAACACCTTGCACCAATCCATTCTTAGTAATGTAATTCATTTTTCTCAGGTGCAAGTGTGTCATGCTTCTGTGCCATAGAATGATTCGGTCTCTGAAGCTTTAGATAGAAGACATATTGGTCCCGTCGAAGATTCCGGTTTATTCATGTCAAGCATGTACAGGTCATTCTTCCTTGGGGCCCTCATCAGTATCCACTCTTCAGGTACTTTGAATCCCGGTTACAGCACTAACGCCTCAGTATCAGTGAAAAGTACTGAGTTCTTCTTATCACATATTTGAGATACACTAATGAGATTGTGAACAAGTTTATCAACGTGGTAAACTTGATCCAGTTTGATAGTCCCATTAGTGACCACTCCAGTACCGGTGATTTTTCCTCCTTTATTACCAGCAAATGATACAAATCCCCTATTCCCTCCCTTGAAGTCTGTGAGTAGACTTCTTTCCCCAGTCATGTGCCTAGAGCAACCACTGTCGTCGAACCACTTGTTGTTTGGACCTGTAGTTATCTCCTGCACATCAAAGAAAATAGGTTAGTTATCACGGGGAATCCAAGCCATAAGTGACTTGGTAATACCATTCTCGTCCACATACTTGAACTCTTTCAAATACCCATCTCTCCTTTCAGGTGACTTGGGTGTTTGATTTAGAGCCTGTTGTGGTGCAGAGTGATTTAAGTTCACTCTCGGCCTTTGTGTTGGCATTTGTTGTGGAGCCCTTGAATAATTTCGATTATAAGGCATTTCCGAGTGATATCCCTGGGCTCTACCTGGTGTTTGGTGTCTTACAGGAGTGTGTGACCTAACCGGAGTGTAAGCTCTTCTAGGTGTAGTACTCCTATAATTTTGTTGAGGTCCTGACCTAGTTTGATTAGGGACTCTATTCGGGGAATTAGTCCTAACCACATCATTCGGTCGACCTGACACAGGTGTGTAAGGTCTTGCAACTACAGATCTATCTAGACGCGACACACACCGAGTGCGGAATCCTCGTTAGCAGCTTGACGGATATATCACACTCACGGAACACGGAGACTACCACGGCGTTGTACGAACGACCACGAACGAACCTACACAATGATTCTCTCCGAACAAACACAAAGATTTCTGATAAACTCGAGATCGCATTTTGCTAATCACTCATGGAATTCTGCAAAAGTCTCTTAATCATTCGAGTTAATCCCTAATTATAGAGACCCATTCGAGTTTGTCATGGGACAAACTCGAATCCAGGCCCAAGGCCCATTCGAATTCGTCCACATGACAAATTGGAATGTACCTTGTAGGCTAAATTCGAATTCATGCTAAATTCGAATTTCACTTGACAAACTTCTATTTGAATATATGTTTAACTTATGTTTGAATTAATCTTTGGACTTTATGTTTGAACTTCTTGTAATACATTACATCAAGTTCAAACATACAATCAATAAATATCAAACACACAAAATCACATATATCAAACACTAGTTAATATTCAATACCTTGTAATATCACTTACACAAAATGCTAATATACTTTAGACTGCTATCGTCACACAAGGTGTACCAACAGACTCCCCCTTGACGATAGCTTCTAACTATTTACATTTTGATTAGGTACTAGAACTATATAGACTGCTACCTGCATATAAGCCTGCATCTATACAAACCTTTACAAGATCCTGGAACTTCCTGCCTTCAGATCTCCAGCCTTCATGAAAGAAAATTGGCTGATCATGAAGCTTTTGCAGGTCATCCTTGGATAGGTTGACAAGGTGCAACGGATCGTATACCTTCAAAATGACCTTTTCGTCTTCATCCTCCATTACGGCTTCGGCTGTTTCATGATCGACGTACCACCACTTCATATTCTTCAAAACATCCTGTGGCATCGATTTCATAGGCACCCTTTTTAAGCACTTGACGGGTTTATAAACCATTCTGGCCCAAGGCCTTCCTGTATGTGGATCAATCCTTGTTTCATCTTCCACTCTCTTTCCCATCCTTGGCTTGAGTCTTTCAAATTGTCCGGATCGGCCCTCCTTTCTGATAATTTTGGCTATAACCTCAGCACAAGGATCCTCACGGATATTGATTAACTCTTTCCACGCCAACTCCTTTACTTCTACCTTCGGCAATGTATTAAATACTTTGACCGTCCGCCTAAGGTATTGAAGTCCATCTCTCCTTTTCAGTATGAATAGCTGCAGTTCTCTGTCGAAGAACTAGCTTATAATTCCTCCTGAGAGACTTTCTACCCCATGAATTCTCATCTTCTTCTTCATCTTCGGCTTTTCTTTCTTTTCTTCCTTCTTGAACCACAGATTTATTAAATCAGCCCTGGAAGGCTCTTTTTCTGCTTCTCCAAGTTCAGAGTCTTTGACTGAGGCTATCTTGATCTCATCTATATTAATCACATTGTGATTATCTCGCACATACAACTCCGTGATAGGCTGTGAATTTACAATCACTTCA
>JAANYP010007930.1:0-24984 GCA_020465985.1 Centrapalus pauciflorus | reverse complement strand
GGTGACCAAATGGTTGCATGGACAATAGTCACCCAGAATACAAGTTTACCTCACTTAAAAGAGCGTATGGTCACACTTTTTAACACCTACAGCCACATTTGGCATAATTTTATTAGACTAAAGCCCACAAGAAAACACTCGTTGTGTGACCAAATGGTTGCAATCAGCCACACATACATAAAAATACAGTGGCCATTGCATGGACAATAGACACACAAAATACACTTTCGCTTGATTTTAATGAGCATACGGTCACACTTTTTAACACCTACGACCATATTTAGCGTAATTTTATGTGTCCAAAGCCCACAAGAAGATGCTCGTTGTGGTGACCAAATGGTTGCATGGACAATAGTCACCCAGAATACAAGTTTACCTCACTTAAAAGAGCATATGCTCAGACTTTTTTACACCTACGGCCACATTTGGCATAATTTTATGTGACTAAAGCCCACAAGAAGACACTCGTTGTGTGACCAAGTGGTTGTAATCAGCCACACATACATAAAAATAAAGTGGCCATTGCATGAACAATAGTCACCCAGAATACAAGTTTACCTATCTTAAAAGAGCATATGGTCACACTTTTTAACAACTACTGCCACATTTGACATAATTTTATGTGTCCAAAGCCCACAAGAAGACACTCGTTGTGTGACCAAATGGTTGCAATCAGCCACACATACATAAAAAATAAAGTGGAAATTGCATGGACAATAGTCACACAAAAATACAAGTTTACCTCACTTAAAAGAGAATATGGTCACCCTTTTTAACAGCTACGGCCACATTTGTCTTAATTTTATGTGACCAAAGCCCAGAAGAAGTCACTCGTTGTGTTACCAAATGGTTGCAATCAGCCACACATACATAAAAATACAGTGGCATTGCTTGGACAATAGTCACACAAAATACACTTTCGCTTGATTTTAAAGAGCATATGGTCACACTTTTTAACACCTACGACCACATTTGGCATAATTTTATTAGTCCAAAGTCCACAAATAACACTCGTTGTGTGACCAAACGGTTGCAATCAGCCACACATACATAAAAATACAGTGGCCATTGCATGGACAATAGACACACAAAATAGACTTTCTCATGATTTTAGTGAGCATATGGTCACACTTTTTAACACCTACGGCCACATTTGGCGTAATTTTATGTGTCCAAAGCCCACAAGAAGATGCTCGTTGTGGTGACCAAATGGTTGCATGGATAATAGTCACCCAGAATACAAGTTTACCTCACTTAAAAGAGCATATGGTAACACTTTTTAACACCTACAGCCACATTTGGCATAATTTTATTAGACTAAAGCCCACAAGAAAACACTCGTTGTGTGACCAAATGGTTGCAATCAGCCACACATACATAAAAATACAGTATTCATTGCATGGACAATAGACACACAAAATACACTTTCGCTTGATTTTAATGAGCATACGATCACACTTTTTAACACCTACGGCCATACTTAGCGTAATTTTATGTGTCCAAAGCCCACAAGAAGATGCTCGTTGTGGTGACCAAATGGTTGCATGGACTATAGTCACCCATAATACAAGTTTACCTCACTTAAAAGAGCAAATGCTCAGACTTTTTTACACCTACGGCCACATTTGGCATAATTTTATGTGACTAAAGCCCACAAGAAGACACTCGTTGTGTGACCAAGTGGTTGTAATCAGCCACACATACATAAAAATAAAGTGGCCATTGCATGAACAATAGTCACCCAGAATACAAGTTTACCTATCTTAAAAGAGCATATGGTCACACTTTTTAACAACTACTGCCACATTTGACATAATTTTATGTGGCCAAAGCCCACAAGAAGACACTTGTTGTGTGACCAAATGGTTGCAATCAGCCACACATACATAAAAAATAAAGTGGACATTGCATGGACAATAGTCACACAAAAATACAAGTTTACCTCACTTAAAAGAGCTTATGGTCACCCTTTTTAACATCCTACGGCCACATTGTCTTCATTTTATGCTGATCAAAAGCCCAGATCAGAAGTCACTCGTTGTGTTACCAAATGGTTGCAATCAGCCACACATACATAAAAATACAGTGGCCATTGCTTGGACAATAGTCACACAAAATACACTTTCGCTTGATTTTAAAGAGCATATGGTCACACTTTTTAACACCTACGACCACATTTGGCATAATTTTATTAGTCCAAAGCCCACAAAAAAACACTCGTTGTGTGACAAACGGTTGCAATCAGCCACACATACATAAAAATACAGTGGCCATTGCATGGACAATAGACACACAAAATACACTTTCTCATGATTTTAATGAGCATATGGTCACACTTTTTAACACCTACGGCCACATTTGGCGTAATATTATGTGTCCAAATCCCACAAGAAGATGCTCGTTGTGGTGACCAAATGGTTGCATGGACAATTGTCACCCAGAATACAAGTTTACCTCACTTAAAAGAGCATATGGTAACACTTTTTAACACCTACAGCCACATTTGGCATAATTTTATTAGACTAAAGCCCACAAGAAAACACTCGTTGTGTGACCAAATGGTTGCAATCAGCCACACATACATAAAAATACAGTGGCCATTGCATGGACAATAGACACACAAAATACACTATCGCTTGATTTTAATGAGCATACGGTCACACTTTTTAACACCTACGGCCATACTTAGCGTAATTTTATGTGTCCAAAGCCCACAAGAAGATGCTCGTTGTGGTGACCAAATGGTTGCATGGACTATAGTCACCAATAATACAAGTTTACCTCACTTAAAAGAGCATATGCTCAGACTTTTTTACACCTACGGCCACATTTGGCATAATTTTATGTGACTAAAGCCCACAAGAAGACACTCGTTGTGTGACCAAGTGGTTGTAATCAGCCACACATACATAAAAATAAAGTGGCCATTGCATGAACAATAGTCACCCAGAATACAAGTTTACCTATCTAAAAAGAGCATATGGTCACACTTTTTAACAACTACTGCAACATTTGACATAATTTTATGTGGCCAAATCCCAGAAGAAGACACTCGTTGTGTGACCAAATGGTTGCAATCAGCCACACATACATAAAAAATAAAGTGGAAATTGCATGGACAATAGTCACACAAAAATACAAGTTTACCTCACTTAAAAGAGCATATGGACACCCTTTTTAACACCTACGGCCACATTTGTCTTAATTTAATGTGACCAAAGCCCAGAAGAAGTCACTCGTTGTGTTACCAAATGGTTGCAATCAGCCACACATACATAAAAATACAGTGGCCATTGCTTGGACAATAGTCACACAAAATACACTTTCGCTTGATTTTAAAGAGCATATGGTCACACTTTTTAACACCTACGACCACATTTGGCATAATTTTATTAGTCCAAAGCCCACAAAAAAACACTCGTTGTGTGACCAAACGGTTGCAATCAGCCACACATACATAAAAATACAGTGGCCATTGCATGGACAATAGACACACAAAATACACTTTCTCATGATTTTAATGAGCATATGGTCACACTTTTTAACACCTACGGCCACATTTGGCGTAATTTTATGTGTCCAAAGCCCACAAGAAGATGCTCGTTGTGGTGACCAAATGGTTGCATGGACAATAGTCACCCAGAATACAAGTTTACCTCACTTAAAAGAGGATATGGTCACACTTTTTAACACCTACAGCCACATTTGGCATAATTTTATTAGACTAAAGCCCACAAGAAAACACTCGTTGTGTGACCAAATGGTTGCAATCAGCCACACATACATAAAAATACAGTGGCCATTGCATGGACAATAGACACACAAAATACACTTTCGCTTGATTTTAATGAGCATACGGTCACACTTTTTAACACCTACGGGCATACTTACCGTAATTTTATGTGTCCAAAGCCCACAAGAAGATGCTCGTTGTGGTGACCAAATGGTTGCATGGACAATAGTCACCCATAATACAAGTTTACCTCACTTAAAAGAGCATATGCTCAGACTTTTTTACACCTACGGCCACATTTGGCATAATTTTATGTGACTAAAGCCCACAAGAAGACACTCGTTGTGTGACCAAGTGGTTGTAATCAGCCACACATACATAAAAATAAAGTGGCCATTGCATGAACAATAGTCACCCAGAATACAAGTTTACCTATCTTAAAAGAGCATATGGTCACACTTTTTAACAACTACTGCCACATTTGACATAATTTTATGTGGCCAAAGCCCACAAGAAGACACTCGTTGTGTGACCAAATGGTTGCAATCAGCCACACATACATAAAAAATAAAGTGGACATTGCATGGACAATAGTCACACAAAAATACAAGTTTACCTCACTTAAAAGAGCATATGGTCACCCTTCTTAACACCTACGGCCACATTTGTCTTAATTTTATGTGACCAAAGCCTAGAAGAAGTCACTCGTTGTGTTACCAAATGGTTGCAATCAGTCACACATACATAAAAATACAGTGGCCATTGCTTGGACAATAGTCACACAAAATACACTTTCGCTTGATTTTAAAGAGCATATGGTCACACTTTTTAACACCTACGACCACATTTGGCTTAATTTTATTAGACCAAAGCCCACAAAAAAAACACTCGTTGTGTGACCAAATGGTTGCAATCAGCCACACATACATAAAAATACAGTGGCCATTGCATGGACAATAGACACAAAAAATACAGTTTCCCTTGATTTTAATGAGCATATGGTCACACTTTTTAACACCTACGGCCACATTTGGCGTAATTTTATGTGTCCAAAGCCCACAAGAAGATGCTCGTTGTGGTGACCAAATGGTTGCCTGGACAATAGTCACCCAGAATACAAGTTTACCTCACTTAAAAGAGCGTATGGTCACACTTTTTAACACCTACAGCCACATTTGGCATAATTTTATTAGACTAAAGCCCACAATAAAACACTCGTTGTGTGACCAAATGGTTGCAATCAGCCACACATACATAAAAATACAGTGGCCATTGCATGGACAATAGACACACAAAATACACTTTCGCTTGATTTTAATGAGCATACGGTCACACTTTTTAACACCTACGGCCATATTTAGCGTAATTTTATGTGTCCAAAGCCCACAAGAAGATGCTCGTTGTGGTGACCAAATGGTTGCATGGACAATAGTCACCCAGAATACAAGTTTACCTCACTTAAAAGAGCATATGCTCAGACTTTTTTACACCTACGGCCACATTTGGCATAATTTTATGTGACCAAAGCCCACAAGAAGACACTCGTTGTGTGACCAAGTGGTTGTAATCAGCCACACATACATAAAAATAAAGTGGCCATTGCATGAACAATAGTCACCCAGAATACAAGTTTACCTATCTTAAAAGAGAATATGGTCACACTTTTTAACAACTACTGCCACATTTGACATAATTTTATGTGGCCAAAGCCCACAAGAAGACACTCGTTGTGTGACCAAATGGTTGCAATCAGCCACACATACATAAAAAATAAAGTGGACATTGCATGGACAATAGTCACACAAAAATACAAGTTTACCTCACTTAAAAGAGCATATGGTCACCCTTTTTAACACCTACGGCCACATTTGTCTTAATTTTATGTGACCAAAGCCCAGAAGTAAGTCACTCGTATTGTTACCAAATTGGTTGCAATCAGTCACCACATACATAAACATCCCAGTGCCATGCTCTGGACAATAGGTCAGGGACAAAATAAAACTTTCGCTTGATTTAAAGAAGCATATGGTCACACTTTTTAACACCTACGACCACATTTTGCATAATTTTATTAGTCCTAAGCCCACAAGAAAACACTCGTTGTGTGACCAAATGGTTGCAATCACCCACACATACATAAAAATACAGTGGCCATTGCATGGACAATAGACACACAAAATACACTTTCGCTTGATTTTAATGAGCATACAGTCACACTTTTTAACACCTACGGCCATATTTAGCGTAATTTTATGTGTCCAAAGCCCACAAGAAGATGCTCGTTGTGGTGACCAAATGGTTGCATGGACAATAGTCACCTAGAATACAAGTTTACCTCGCTTAAAAGAGCATATGCTCAGACATTTTTACACCTACGGCCACATTTGGCATAATTTTATGTGACTAAAGCCCACAAGAAGACACTCGTTGTGTGACCAAGTGGTTGTAATCAACCACACATACATAAAAATAAAGTGGCCATTGCATGAACAATAGTCACCCAGAATACAAGTTTACCTATCTTAAAAGAGCATATGGTCACACTTTTTAACAACTACTGCCACATTTGACATAATTTTATGTGGCCAAAGCCCACAAGAAGACACTCGTTCTGTGACCAAATGGTTGCAATCAGCCACACATACATAAAAAATAAAGTGGACATTGCATGGACAATAGTCACACAAAAATACAAGTTTACCTCACTTAAAAGAGCATATGGTCACCCTTCTTAACACCTACGGCCACATTTGTCTTAATTTTATGTGACCAAAGCCCAGAAGAATTCACTCGTTGTGTTACCAAATGGTTGCAATCAGTCACACATACATAAAAATACAGTGGCCATTGCTTGGACAATAGTCACACAAAATACACTTTCGCTTGATTTTAAAGAGCATATGGTCACACTTTTTAACACCTACGACCACATTTGGCATAATTTTATTAGTCCAAAGCCCACAAAAAAACACTCGTTTTGTGACCAAACGGTTGCAATCAGCCACACATACATAAAAATACAGTGGCCATTGCATGGACAATAGACACACAAAATACACTTTCTCATGATTTTAATGAGCATATGGTCACACTTTTTAACACCTACGGCCACATTTGGCGTAATTTTATGTGTCCAAAGCCCACAAGAAGATGCTCGTTGTGGTGACCAATGGTTGCATGGACAATAGTCACCCAGAGTACAAGTTTATCTCACTTAAAAGAGCATATGGTCACACTTTTTAACACCTACAGCCACATTTGGCATAATTTTATTAGACTAAAGCCCACAAGAAAACACTCGTTGTGTGATCAAATGGTTGCAATCAGCCACACATACATAAAAATACAGTGGCCATTGCATGGACAATAGACACACAAAATACACTTTCGCTTGATTTTAATGAGCATACGGTCACACTTTTTAACACCTACGGCCATACTTAGCGTAATTTTATGTGTCCAAAGCCCACAAGAAGATGCTCGTTGTGGTGACCAAATGGTTGCATGGACAATAGTCACCCATAATACAAGTTTACCTCACTTAAAAGAGCATATGCTCAGACTTTTTTACACCTATGGCCAAATTTGGCATAATTTTATGTGACTAAAGCCCACAAGAAGACACTCGTTGTGTGACCAAGTGGTTGTAATCAGCCACACATACATAAAAATAAAGTGGCCATTGCATGAACAATAGTCACCCAGAATACAAGTTTACCTATCTTAAAAGAGCATATGGTCACACTTTTTAACAACTACTGCCACATTTGACATAATTTTATGTGACCAAAGCCCACAAGAAGACACTCGTTGTGTGACCAAATGGTTGCAATCAGCCACACATACATAAAAAATAAAGTGGAAATTGCATGGACAATAGTCACACAAAAATACAAGTTTACCTCACTTAAAAGAGAATATGGTCACCCTTTTTAACAGCTACGGCCACATTTGTCTTAATTTTATGTGACCAAAGCCCAGAAGAAGTCACTCGTTGTGTTACCAAATGGTTGCAATCAGCCACACATACATAAAAATACAGTGGCATTGCTTGGACAATAGTCACACAAAATACACTTTCGCTTGATTTTAAAGAGCATATGGTCACACTTTTTAACACCTACGACCACATTTGGCATAATTTTATTAGTCCAAAGTCCACAAATAACACTCGTTGTGTGACCAAACGGTTGCAATCAGCCACACATACATAAAAATACAGTGGCCATTGCATGGACAATAGACACACAAAATAGACTTTCTCATGATTTTAGTGAGCATATGGTCACACTTTTTAACACCTACGGCCACATTTGGCGTAATTTTATGTGTCCAAAGCCCACAAGAAGATGCTCGTTGTGGTGACCAAATGGTTGCATGGATAATAGTCACCCAGAATACAAGTTTACCTCACTTAAAAGAGCATATGGTAACACTTTTTAACACCTACAGCCACATTTGGCATAATTTTATTAGACTAAAGCCCACAAGAAAACACTCGTTGTGTGACCAAATGGTTGCAATCAGCCACACATACATAAAAATACAGTATTCATTGCATGGACAATAGACACACAAAATACACTTTCGCTTGATTTTAATGAGCATACGATCACACTTTTTAACACCTACGGCCATACTTAGCGTAATTTTATGTGTCCAAAGCCCACAAGAAGATGCTCGTTGTGGTGACCAAATGGTTGCATGGACTATAGTCACCCATAATACAAGTTTACCTCACTTAAAAGAGCAAATGCTCAGACTTTTTTACACCTACGGCCACATTTGGCATAATTTTATGTGACAAAAGCCCACAAGAAGACACTCGTTGTGTGACCAAGTGGTTGTAATCAGCCACACATACATAAAAATAAAGTGGCCATTGCATGAACAATAGTCACCCAGAATACAAGTTTACCTATCTTAAAAGAGCATATGGTCACACTTTTTAACAACTTCTGCCACATTTGACATAATTTTATGTGGCCAAAGCCCACAAGAAGACACTCGTTGTGTGACCAAATGGTTGCAATCAGCCACACATACATAAAAAATAAAGTGGACATTGCATGGACAATAGTCACACAAAAATACAACTTTACCTCACTTAAAAGAGCATATGGTCACCCTTTTTAACACCTACGGCCACATTTGTCTTGATTTTATGTGACCAAAGCCCAGAAGAAGTCACTCGTTGTGTTACCAAATGGTTGCAATCAGCCACACATACATAAAAATACAGTGGCCATTGCTTGGACAATAGTCACACAAAATACACTTTCGCTTGATTTTAAAGGGCATATGGTCACACTTTTTAACACCTACGACCACATTTGGCATAATTTTATTAGTCCAAAGCCCACAAAAAAAACACTCGTTGTGTGACCAAACGGTTGCAAGCAGCCACACATACATAAAAATACAGTGGCCATTGCATGGACAATAGACACACAAAATACACTTTCTCTTGATTTTAATGAGCATATGGTCACACTTTTTAACACCTACGGCCACATTTGGCGTAATTTTATGTGTCCAAAGCCCACAAGAAGATGCTCGTTGTGGTGACCAAATGGTTGCATGGACAATAGTCACCCAGAATACAAGTTTACCTCACTTAAAAGAGCATATGGTCACACTTTTTAACACCTACAGCCACATTTGGCATAACTTTATTAGACTAAAGCCCACAAGAAAACACTCGTTGTGTGACCAAATGGTTGCAATCAGCCACACATACATAAAAATACAGTGGCCATTGCATGAACAATAGTCACCCAGAATACAAGTTTACCTATCTTAAAAGAGCATATGGTCACACTTTTTAACAACTACTGCCACATTTGACATAATTTTATGTGACCAAAGCCCACAAGAAGACACTCGTTGTGTGACCAAATGGTTGCAATCAGCCACACATACATATAAAATAATGTGGAAATTGCATGGACAATAGTCACACAAAAATACAAGTTTACCTCACTTAAAAGAGCATATGGTCACCCTTTTTAACACCTACGGCCACATTTGTCTTAATTTTATGTGACCAAAGCCCAGAAGAAGTCACTCGTTGTGTTACCAAATGGTTGCAATCAACCACACATACATAAAAACACAGTGGCCATTGCTTGGACAATAGTCACACAAAATACACTTTCGCTTGATTTTAAAGAGCATATGGTCACACTTTTTAACACGTACGACCACATTTGGCATAATTTTATTAGACCAAAGCCCACAAAAAAAACACTCGTTGTGTGACCAAATGGTTGCAATCAGCCACACATACATAAAAATACAGTGGCCATTGCATGGACAATAGACACAAAAAATACAGTTTCCCTTGATTTTAATGAGCATATGGTCACACTTTTTAACACCTACGGCCACATTTGGCGTAATTTTATGTGTCCAAAGCCCACAAGAAGATGCTCGTTGTGGTGACCAAATGGTTGCATGGACAATAGTCACCCAGAATACAAGTTTACCTCACTTAAAAGAGCGTATGGTCACACTTTTTAACACCTACAGCCACATTTGGCATAATTTTATTAGACTAAAGCCCACAATAAAACACTCGTTGTGTGACCAAATGGTTGCAATCAGCCACACATACATAAAAATACAGTGGCCATTGCATGGACAATAGACACACAAAATACACTTTCGCTTGATTTTAATGAGCATACGGTCACACTTTTTAACACCTACGGCCATATTTAGCGTAATTTTATGTGTCCAAAGCCCACAAGAAGATGCTCGTTGTGGTGACCAAATGGTTGCATGGACAATAGTCACCCAGAATACAAGTTTACCTCACTTAAAAGAGCATATGCTCAGACTTTTTTACACCTACGGCCACATTTGGCATAATTTTATGTGACTAAAGCCCACAAGAAGACACTCGTTGTGTGACCAAGTGGTTGTAATCAGCCACACATACATAAAAATAAAGTGGCCATTGCATGAACAATAGTCACCCAGAATACAAGTTTACCTATCTTAAAAGAGCATATGGTCACACTTTTTAACAACTACTGCCACATTTGACATAATTTTATGTGGCCAAAGCCCACAAGAAGACACTCGTTGTGTGACCAAATGGTTGCAATCAGCCACACATACATAAAAAATAAAGTGGACATTGCATGGACAATAGTCACACAAAAATACAAGTTTACCTCACTTAAAAGAGCATATGGTCACCCTTTTTAACACCTACGGCCACATTTGTCTTAATTTTATGTGACCAAAGCCCAGAAGAAGTCACTCGTTGTGTTACCAAATGGTTGCAATCAGCCACACATACATAAAAATACAGTGGCCATTGCTTGGACAATAGTCACACAAAATACACTTTCGCTTGATTTTAAAGAGCATATGGTCACACTTTTTAACACCTACGACCACATTTGGCATAATTTTATTAGACCAAAGCCCACAAAAAAAACACTCGTTGTGTGACCAAATGGTTGCAATCAGCCACACATACATAAAAATACAGTGGCCATTGCATGGACAATAGACACAAAAAATACACTTTCTCTTGATTTTAATGAGCATATGGTCACACTTTTTAACACCTACGGCCACATTTGGCGTAATTTTATGTGTCCAAAGCCCACAAGAAGATGCTCGTTGTGGTGACCAAATGGTTGCATGGACAATAGTCACCCAGAATACAAGTTTACCTCACTTAAAAGAGCATATGGTCACACTTTTTAACACCTACAGCCACATTTGGCATAATTTTATTAGACTAAAGCCCACAAGAAAACACTCGTTGTGTGACCAAATGGTTGCAATCAGCCACACATACATAAAAATACAGTGGCCATTGCATGGACAATAGACACACAAAATACACTTTCGCTTGATTTTAATGAGCATACGGTCACACTTTTTAACACCTACGACCATACTTAGCGTAATTTTATGTGTCCAAAGCCCACAAGAAGATGCTCGTTGTGGTGACCAAATGGTTGCATGGACTATAGTCACCCATAATACAAGTTTACCTCACTTAAAAGAGCATATGCTCAGACTTTTTTACACCTACGGCCACATTTGGCATAATTTTATGTGACTAAAGCCCACAAGAAGACACTCGTTGTGTGACCAAGTGGTTGTAATCAGCCACACATACATAAAAATAAAGTGGCCATTGCATGAACAATAGTCACCCAGAATACAAGTTTACCTATCTTAAAAGAGCATATGGTCACACTTTTTAACAACTACTGCCACATTTGACATAATTTTATGTGGCCAAAGCCCACAAGAAGACACTCGTTGTGTGACCAAATGGTTGCAATCAGCCACACATACATAAAAAATAAAGTGGAAATTGCATGGACAATAGTCACACAAAAATACAAGTTTACCTCACTTAAAAGAGCATATGGTCACCCTTTTTAACACCTACGGCCACATTTGTCTTAATTTTATGTGACCAAAGCCCAGAAGAAGTCACTCGTTATGTTACCAAATGGTTGCAATCAGCCACACATACATAAAAATACAGTGGCCATTGCTTGGACAATAGTCACACAAAATACACTTTCGCTTGATTTTAAAGAGCATATGGTCACACTTTTTAACACCTACGACCACATTTGGCATAATTTTATTAGTCCAAAGCCCACAAAAAAACACTCGTTGTGTGACCAAACGGTTGCAATCAGCCACACATACATAAAAATACAGTGGCCATTGCATGGACAATAGACACACAAAATACACTTTCTCATGATTTTAATGAGCATATGGTCACACTTTTTAACACCTACGGCCACATTTGGCGTAATATTATGTGTCCAAATCCCACAAGAAGATGCTCGTTGTGGTGACCAAATGGTTGCATGGACAATTGTCACCCAGAATACAAGTTTACCTCACTTAAAAGAGCATATGGTAACACTTTTTAACACCTACAGCCACATTTGGCATAATTTTATTAGACTAAAGCCCACAAGAAAACACTCGTTGTGTGACCAAATGGTTGCAATCAGCCACACATACATAAAAATACAGTGGCCATTGCATGGACAATAGACACACAAAATACACTATCGCTTGATTTTAATGAGCATACGGTCACACTTTTTAACACCTACGGCCATACTTGGCGTAATTTTATGTGTCCAAAGCCCACAAGAAGATGCTCGTTGTGGTGACCAAATGGTTGCATGGACAATAGTCACCCAGAATACAAGTTTACCTCACTTAAAAGAGCATATGCTCAGACTTTTTTACACCTACGGCCACATTTGGCATAATTTTATGTGACTAAAGCCCACAAGAAGACACTCGTTGTGTAACCAAGTGGTTGTAATCAGCCACACATACATAAAAATAAAGTGGCCATTGCATGAACAATAGTCACCCAAAATACAAGTTTACCTATCTTAAAAGAGCATATGGTCACACTTTTTAACAACTACTGCCACATTTGACATACTCGTTGTGTGACCAAATGGTTGCAATCAGCCACACATAGATAAAAAATAAAGTGGACATTGCATGGACAATAGTCACACAAAAATACAAGTTTACCTCACTTAAAATAGCATATGGTCACCCTTTTTAACACCAACGGCCACATTTGTCTTAATTTTATGTGACCAAAGCCCAGAAGAAGTCACTCGTTGTGTTACCAAATGGTTGCAATCAGCCACACATACACAAAAATACAGTGGCCATTGCTTGGACAATAGTCACACAAAATACACTTTCGCTTGATTTTAAAGAGCATATGGTCACACTTTTTAACACCTACGACCACATTTGGCATAATTTTATTAGACCAAAGCCCACAAAAAAAACACTCGTTGTGTGACCAAACGGTTGCAATCAGCCACACATTCATAAAAATACAGTGGCCATTGCATGGACAATAGACACACAAAATACACTTTCTCTTGATTTTAATGAGCATATGGTCACACTTTTTAACACCTACGGCCATATTTAGCGTAATATTATGTGTCCAAAGCCCACAAGAAGATGCTCGTTGTGGTGACCAAATGGTTGCATGGACAATAGTCACCCAGAATACAAGTTTACCTCACTTAAAAGAGCATATGGTCACACTTTTTAACACCTACAGCCACATTTGGCATAATTTTATTAGACTAAAGCCCACAAGAAAACACTCGTTGTGTGACCAAATGGTTGCAATCAGCCACACATACATAAAAATACAGTGGCCATTGCATGGACAATAGACACACAAAATACACTTTCGCTTGATTTTAATGAGCATACGGTCACACTTTTTAACACCTACGGCATATTTAGCGTAATTTTATGTGTCCAAAGCCCACAAGAAGATGCTCGTTGTGGTGACCAAATGGTTGCATGGACAATAGTCACCCAGAATACAAGTTTACCTCACTTAAAAGAGCATATGCTCAGACTTTTTTACACCTACGGCCACATTTGGCATAATTTTATGTGACTAAAGCCCACAAGAAGACACTCGTTGTGTGACCAAGTGGTTGTAATCAGCCACACATACATAAAAATAAAGTGGCCATTGCATGAACAATAGTCACCCAGAATACAAGTTTACCTATCTTAAAAGAGCATATGGTCACACTTTTTAACAACTACTGCCACATTTGACATAATTTTATGTGGCCAAAGCCCACAAGAAGACACTCGTTGTGTGACCAAATGGTTGCAATCAGCCACACATACATAAAAAATAAAGTGGACATTGCATGGACAATAGTCACACAAAAATACAAGTTTACCTCACTTAAAAGAGCATATGGTCACCCTTCTTAACACCTACGGCCACATTTGTCTTAATTTTATGTGACCAAAGCCCAGAAGAAGTCACTCGTTGTGTTACCAAATGGTTGCAATCAGCCACACATACATAAAAGTACAGTGGCCATTGCTTGGACAATAGTCACACAAAATACACTTTCGCTTGATTTTAAAGAGCATATGGTCACACTTTTTAACACCTACGACCACATTTGGCATAATTTTATTAGACCAAAGCCCACAAAAAAAACACTCGTTGTGTGACCAAATGGTTGCAATCAGCCACACATACATAAAAATACAGTGGCCATTGCATGGACAATAGACACAAAAAATACAGTTTCCCTTGATTTTAATGAGCATATGGTCACACTTTTTAACACCTACGGCCACATTTGGCGTAATTTTATGTGTCCAAAGCCCACAAGAAGATGCTCGTTGTGGTGACCAAATGGTTGCCTGGACAATAGTCACCCAGAATACAAGTTTACCTCACTTAAAAGAGCGTATGGTCACACTTTTTAACACCTACAGCCACATTTGGCATAATTTTATTAGACTAAAGCCCACAATAAAACACTCGTTGTGTGACCAAATGGTTGCAATCAGCCACACATACATAAAAATACAGTGGCCATTGCATGGACAATAGACACACAAAATACACTTTCGCTTGATTTTAATGAGCATACGGTCACACTTTTTAACACCTACGGCCATATTTAGCGTAATTTTATGTGTCCAAAGCCCACAAGAAGATGCTCGTTGTGGTGACCAAATGGTTGCATGGACAATAGTCACCCAGAATACAAGTTTACCTCACTTAAAAGAGCATATGCTCAGACTTTTTTACACCTACGGCCACATTTGGCATAATTTTATGTGACCAAAGCCCACAAGAAGACACTCGTTGTGTGACCAAGTGGTTGTAATCAGCCACACATACATAAAAATAAAGTGGCCATTGCATGAACAATAGTCACCCAGAATACAAGTTTACCTATCTTAAAAGAGAATATGGTCACACTTTTTAACAACTACTGCCACATTTGACATAATTTTATGTGACCAAAGCCCACAAGAAGACACTCGTTGTGTGACCAAATGGTTGCAATCAGCCACACATACATAAAAAATAAAGTGGACATTGCATGGACAATAGTCACAGAAAAATACAAGTTTACCTCACTTAAAAGAGCTTATGGTCACCCTTTTTAACACCTACGGCCACATTTGTCTTAATTTTATGTGACCAAAGCCCAGAAGAAGTCACTCGTTGTGTTACCAAATGGTTGCAATCAGCCACACATACATAAAAGTACAGTGGCCATTGCTTGGACAATAGTCACACAAAATACACTTTCACTTGATTTTAAAGAGCATATGGTCACACTTTTTAACACCTACGACCACATTTGGCATAATTTATTAGACCAAAGCCCACAAAAAAAACACTCGTTGTGTGACCAAATGGTTGCAATCAGCCACACATACATAAAAAATAAAGTGGACATTGCATGGACAATAGTCACACAAAAATACAAGTTTACCTCACTTAAAAGAGCATATGGTCACCCTTTTTAACACCTACGGCCACATTTGTCTTAATTTTATGTGACCAAAGCCTAGAAGAAGTCACTCGTTTTGTTACCAAATGGTTGCAATCAGCCACACATACATAAAAATACAGTGGCCATTGCTTGGACAATAGTCACACAAAATACACTTTCGCTTGATTTTAAAGAGCATATGGTCACACTTTTTAACACCTACGACCACATTTGGCATAATTTTATTAGACCAAAGCCCACAAAACAACACTCGTTGTGTGACCAAACGGTTGCAATCAGCCACACATACATAAAAATACAGTGGCCATTGCATGGACAATAGACACACAAAATACACTTTCTCTTGATGTTAATGAGCATATGGTCACACTTTTTAACACCTACGGCCACATTTGGCGTAATTTTATGTGTCCAAAGCCCACAAGAATATGCTCGTTGTGGTGACCAAATGGTTGCATGGACAATAGTCACCCAGAATACAAGTTTACCTCACTTAAAAGAGCATATGGTCACACTTTTTAACACCTACAGCCACATTTGGCATAATTTTATTAGACTAAAGCCCACAAGAAAACACTCGTTGTGTGACCAAATGGTTGCAATCAGCCACACATACATAAAAATACAGTGGCCATTGCATGGACAATAGACACACAAAACACACTTTCGCTTGATTTTAATGAGCATACGGTCACACTTTTTAACACCTACGGCCATATTTAGCGTAATTTTATGTGTCCAAAGCCCACAAGAAGATGCTCGTTGTGACAATAGTCACCCAGAATACAAGTTTACTTCACTTAAAAGAGCATATGCTCAGACTTTTTTTACACCTACGGCCATATTTGGCATAATTTTATGTGACTAAAGCCCACAAGAACACACTCGTAGTGTCACCAATTGGTTGTAATCAGCCACACATACATAAAAATAAAGTGGCCATTGCATGAACAATAGTCTCCCAGAATACAAGCTTACCTATCTTAAAAGAGCATATGGTCACACTTTTTAACAACTACTGCCACATTTGACATAATTTTATGTGACCAAAGCCCACAAGAAGACACTCGTTGTGTGACCAAATGGTTGCAATCAGCCACACATACATAAAAAAATAAAGTGGACATTGCATGGACAATAGTCACACAAAAATACAAGTTTACCTCACTTAAAAGAGCATATGGTCACCCTTTTTAACACCTACGGCCACATTTGTCTTAATTTTATGTGACCAAAGCCCAGAAGAAGACACTCGTTGTGCTACCAAATGGTTGCAATCAGCCACACATACATAAAAATACAGTGGCCATTGCTTGGACAATAGTCACACAAAATACACTTTCGCTTGATTTTAAAGAGCATATGGTCACACTTTTTAACACCTACGACCACATTTGGCACATTTTTATTAAACCAAAGCCCACAAAAAAAACACTCGTTGTGTGACCAAATGGTTGCAATCAGCCACACATACATAAAAATAAAGTGGCCATTGTATGGACAATAGACACACAAAATACACTTTCTCTTGATTTTAATGAGCATATGGTCACACTTTTTAACACCTACGGCCACATTTGGCGTAATTTTATGTGTCCAAAGCCCACAAGAAGATGCTCGTTGTGGTGACCAAATGGTTGCATGGACAATAGTCACCCAGAATACAAGTTTACCTCACTTAAAAGAGCATATGGTCACACTTTTTAACTCCTACAGCCACATCTGGCATAATTTTATTAGACTAAAGCCCACAAGAAAACACTCGTTGTGTGACCAAATGGTTTCAATCAGCCACACATACATAAAAATACAGTGGCCATTGCATGGACAATAGACACACAAAATACACTTTCGCTTGATTTTAATGAGCATACAGTCACACTTTTTAACACCTACGGCCATATTTAGCGTAATTTTATGTGTCCAAAGCCCACAAGAAGATGCTCGTTGTGGTGACCAAATGGTTGCATGGACAATAGTCACCCAGAATACAAGTTTACCTCACTTAAAAGAGCATATGCTCAGACTTTTTTACACCTACGGCCACATTTGGCATAATTTTATGTGACTAAAGCCCACAAGAAGACACTCGTTGTGTAACCAAGTGGTTGTAATCAGCCACACATACATAAAAATAAAGTGGCCATTGCATGAACAATAGTCACCCAAAATACAAGTTTACCTATCTTAAAAGAGCATATGGTCACACTTTTTAACAACTACTGCCACATTTGACATAATTTTATGTGACCAAAGCCCACAAGAAGACACTCGTTGTGTGACCAAATGGTTGCAATCAGCCACACATACATAAAAAATAAAATGGACATTGCATGGACAATAGTCACACAAAAATACAAGTTTACCTCACTTAAAAGAGCATATGGTCACCCTTTTTAACACCTACGGCCACAATTGTCTTAATTTTATGTGACCAAAGCCCAGAAGAAGTCACTCGTTGTGTTACCAAATGGTTGCAATCAGCCACACATACATAAAAATAGAGTGGCCATTGCTTGGACAATAGTCACACAAAATACACTTTCGCTTGATTTTAAAGAGCATATGGTCACACTTTTTAACAACTACGACCACATGTGGCATAATTTTATTAGTCCAAAGCCCACAAAAAAACACTCGTTGTGTGACCAAACGGTTGCAATCAGCCACACATACATAAAAACACAGTGGCCATTGCATGGACAATAGACACACAAAATACACTTTCTCTTGATTTTAATGAGCATATGGTCACACTTTTTAACACCTTTATGTGTCCAAAGCCCACAAGAAGATGCTCGTTGTGGTGACCAAATGGTTGCATCGACAATAGTCACCCAGAATACAAGTTTACCTCACTTAAAAGAGCATATGGTCACACTTTTTAACACCTACAGCTACATTTGGCATAATTTTATTAGACTAAAGCCCACAAGAAAACACTCGTTGTGTGACCAAATGGTTGCAATCAGCCACACATACATAAAAATACAGTGGCCATTGCGAGGACAATAGACACACAAAATACACTTTTGCTTGATTTTAATGAGCATACGGTCACACTTTTTAACACCTATGGCGATATTTAGCGTAATTTTATGTGTCCAAAGCCCACAAGAAGATGCTCGTTGTGACAATAGTCACCCAGAATACAAGTTTACTTCACTTAAAAGAGCATATGCTCAGACTTTTTTTACACCTACAACCATATTTGGCATAATTTTATGTGACTAAAGCCCACAAGAACACACTCGTTGTGTGACCAATTGGTTGTAATCAGCCACACATACATAAAAATAAAGTGGCCATTGCATGAACAATAGTCTCCCAGAATACAGGTTTACCTATCTTAAAAGAGCATATGGTCACACTTTTTAACAACTACTGCCACATTTGACATAATTTTATGTGACCAAAGCCCACAAGAAGACACTCGTTGTGTGACCAAATGGTTGCAATCAGCCACACATACATAAAAAATAATGTGGAAATTGCATGGACAATAGTCACACAAAAATACAAGTTTACCTCACTTAAAAGAGCATATGGTCACCCTTCTTAACACCTACGGCCACATTTGTCTTAATTTTATTTGACCAAAGCCTAGAAGAAGTCACTCGTTGTGTTACCAAATGGTTGCAATCAGTCACACATACATAAAAATACAGTGGCCATTGCTTGGACAATAGTCACACAAAATACACTTTCGCTTGATTTTAAAGAGCATATGGTCACACTTTTTAACACCTACGACCACATTTGGCTTAATTTTATTAGACCAAAGCCCACAAAAAAAACACTCGTTGTGTGACCAAATGGTTGCAATCAGCCACACATACATAAAAATACAGTGGCCATTGCATGGACAATAGACACAAAAAATACAGTTTCCCTTGATTTTAATGAGCATATGGTCACACTTTTTAACACCTACAGCCACATTTGGCGTAATTTTATGTGTCCAAAGCCCACAAGAAGATGCTCGTTGTGGTGACCAAATGGTTGCATGGACAATAGTCACCCAGAATACAAGTTTACCTCACTTAAAAGAGCGTATGGTCACACTTTTTAACACCTACAGCCACATTTGGCATAATTTTATTAGACTAAAGCCCACAATAAAACACTCGTTGTGTGACCAAATGGTTGCAATCAGCCACACATACATAAAAATACAGTGGCCATTGCATGGACAATAGACACACAAAATACACTTTCGCTTGATTTTAATGAGCATACGGTCACACTTTTTAACACCTACGGCCATATTTAGCGTAATTTTATGTGTCCAAAGCCCACAAGAAGATGCTCGTTGTGGTGACCAAATGGTTGCATGGACAATAGTCACCCAGAATACAAGTTTACCTCACTTAAAAGAGAATATGCTCAGACTTTTTTACACCTACGGCCACATTTGGCATAATTTTATGTGACTAAAGCCCACAAGAAGACACTCGTTGTGTGACCAAGTGGTTTTAATCAGCCACACATACATAAAAATAAAGTGGCCATTGCATGAACAATAGTCACCCAGAATACAAGTTTACCTATCTTAAAAGAACATATGGTCACACTTTTTAACAACTACTGCCACATTTGACATAATTTTATGTGACCAAAGCCCACAAGAAGACACTCGTTGTGTGACCAAATGGTTGCAATCAGCCACACATACATAAAAAATAAAGTGGACATTGCATGGACAATAGTCACACAAAAATACAAGTTTACCTCACTTAAAAGAGCATATGGTCACCCTTCTTAACACCTACGGCCACATTTGTCTTAATTTTATGTGACCAAAGCCTAGAAGAAGTCACTCGTTGTGTTACCAAATGGTTGCAATCAGTCACACATACATAAAAATACAGTGGCCATTGCTTGGACAATAGTCACACAAAATACACTTTCGCTTGATTTTAAAGAGCATATGGTCACACTTTTTAACACCTACGACCACATTTGGCATAATTTTATTAGACCAAAGCCCACAAAAAAAACACTCGTTGTGTGACCAAATGGTTGCAATCAGCCACACATACATAAAAATACAGTGGCCATTGCATGGACAATAGACACAAAAAATACACTTTCTCTTGATTTTAATAAGCATATGGTCACACTTTTTAACACCTACGGCCACATTTGGCGTAATTTTATGTGTCCAAAGCCCACAAGAATATGCTCGTTGTGGTGACCAAATGGTTGCATGGACAATAGTCACCCAGAATACAAGTTTACCTCACTTAAAAGAGCGTATGGTCACACTTTTTAACACCTACAGCCACATTTGGCATAATTTTATTAGACTAAAGCCCACAAGAAAACACTCGTTGTGTGACCAAATGGTTGCAATCAGCCACACATACATAAAAATACAGTGGCCATTGCATGGACAATAGACACACAAAATACACTTTCGCTTGATTTTAATGAGCATACGGTCACACTTTTTAACACCTACGGCCATATTTAGCGTAATTTTATGTGTCCAAAGCCCACAAGAAGATGCTCGTTGTGGTGACCAAATGGTTGCATGGACAATAGTCACCGAGAATACAAGTTTACCTCACTTAAAAGAGCATATGCTCAGACTTTTTTACACCTACGGCCACATTTGGCATAATTTTATGTGACTAAAGCCCACAAGAAGACACTCGTTGTGTGACCAAGTGGTTGTAATCAGCCACACATACATAAAAATAAAGTGGCCATTGCATGAACAATAGTCACCCAGAATACAAGTTTACCTATCTTAAAAGAGCATATGGTCACACTTTTTAACAACTACTGCCACATTTGACATAATTTTATGTGGCCAAAGCCCACAAGAAGACACTCGTTGTGTGACCAAATGGTTGCAATCAGCCACACATACATAAAAAATAAAGTGGACATTGCATGGACAATAGTCACACAAAAATACAAGTTTACCTCACTTAAAAGAGCATATGGTCACCATTTTTAACACCTACGGCCACATTTGTCTTAATTTTATGTGACCAAAGCCCAGAAGAAGTCACTCGTTGTGTTACCAAATGGTTGCAATCAGCCACACATACATAAAAATACAGTGGCCATTGCTTGGACAATAGTCACACAAAATACACTTTCGCTTGATTTTAAAGGGCATATGGTCACACTTTTTAACACCTACGACCACATTTGGCATAATTTTATTAGTCCAAAGCCCACAAAAAAAACACTCGTTGTGTGACCAAACGGTTGCAAGCAGCCACACATACATAAAAATACAGTGGCCATTGCATGGACAATAGACACACAAAATACACTTTCTCTTGATTTTAATGAGTATATGGTCACACTTTTTAACACCTACGGCCACATTTGGCGTAATTTTATGTGTCCAAAGCCCACAAGAAGATGCTCGTTGTGGTGACCAAATGGTTGCATGGACAATAGTCACCCAGAATACAAGTTTACCTCACTTAAAAGAGCATATGGTCACACTTTTTAACACCTACAGCCACATTTGGCATAATTTTATTAGACTAAAGCCCACAAGAAAACACTCGTTGTGTGACCAAATGGTTGCAATCAGCCACACATACATAAAAATACAGTGGCCATTCCATGGACAATAGACACACCACAAACTACACTTTCGCTGATTTTATGAGCATACGGTCACCACTTTTTAACACTACGGCCATTATTTAGGTAACTTTATGTGGTGGTCCAAAGCCCACAAAAGAAGATGATCGTTGTGGTGACCAAAGGTTGCTTGACAATAGTCACCCAGGAATACAAGTTACCTCACTTAAAAGAGCATTATGCTCATATTTTTTACCCCTACGGCCACATTGGCATAATTTTGTGGACTAAAAGCCACAAAGAAGACACTCGTTGTGTGACCAAGTGGTTGTAATCAACCACACATACATAAAAATAAAGTGGCCATTGCATGAACAATAGTCACCCAGAATACAAGTTTACCTATCTTAAAAGAGCATATGGTCACACTTTTTAACAACTACTGCCACATTTGACATAATTTTATGTGGCCAAAGCCCACAAGAAGACACTCGTTGTGTGACCAAATGGTTGCAACAGCCACCTACATAAAAAATAAAGTGGCCATTTTGCAGTCCTGGACAATAGCCACAAAACAATACAAGTTTACCTCACTTAAACGAGCTTATGCGTCACCTTTTTAACACCTACACCACATTTGTCTTACATTTTATGGGACCAAACGCCCAGAAGAAGTCAGTCGTTTTGTACCAAATGGTTGTTGGGCAATCAGCCACCACATACCTTAAAGTTGCACAGTGCCATTGCTGAGGACAAAGTCACACAACTACACTTTCGCTTGATTTTAAAAGCAGCATATGGTCCACACTTTTTAACACATAGACCACATTGGCATTAATTTTATTAGACCAAAGCCCACAACAAAAAAACACTCGTTGTGTGACCAAATGGTTGCAATCAGCCACACATACATAAAAATACAGTGGCCATTGCATGGACAATAGACACAGAAAATACACTTTCTCTTGATTTTAATGAGCATATGGTCACACTTTTTAACACCTACGGCCACATTTGGCGTAATTTTATGTGTCCAAAGCCCACAAGAAGATGCTCGTTGTGGTGACCAAATGGTTGCATGGACAATAGTCACCCAGAATACAAGTTTACCTCACTTAAAAGAGCATATGGTAACACTTTTTAACACCTACAGCCACATTTGGCATAATTTTATTAGACTAAAGCCCACAAGAAAACACTCGTTGTGTGACCAAATGGTTGCAATCAGCCACACATACATAAAAATACAGTGGCCATTGCCTGGACAATAGACACACAAAATACACTTTCGCTTGATTTTAATGAGCATACGGTCACACTTTTTAACACCTACGGCCATACTTAGCGTAATTTTATGTGTCCAAAGCCCACAAGAAGATGCTCGTTGTGGTGACCAAATGGTTGCATGGACTATAGTCACCCATAATACAAGTTTACCTCACTTAAAAGAGCATATGCTCAGACTTTTTTACACCTACGGCCACATTTGGCATAATTTTATGTGACGAAAGCCCACAAGAAGACACTCGTTGTGTGACCAAGAGGTTGTAATCAGCCACACATACATAAAAATAAAGTGGCCATTGCATGAACAATAGTCACCCAGAATACAAGTTTACCTATCTTAAAAGAGCATATGGTCACACTTTTTAACAACTACTGCCACATTTGACATAATTTTATGTGGCCATAGCCCACAAGAAGACACTCGTTGTGTGACCAAATGGTTGCAATCAGCCACACATACATAAAAAATAAAGTGGACATTGCATGGACAATAGTCACACAAAAATACAAGTTTACCTCACTTAAAAGGGCTTATGGTCACCCTTTTTAACACATACGACCACATTTGTCTTAATTTTATGTGACCAAAGCCCAGAAGAAGTCACTCGTTGTGTTACCAAATGGTTGCAATCAGCCACACATACATAAACGTACAGTGGCCATTGCTTGGACAATAGTCACACAAAATACACTTTCGCTTGATTTTAAAGAGCATATGGTCACACTTTTTAACACGTACGACCACATTTGGCATAATTTTATTAGACCAAAGCCCACAAAAAAAACACTCGTTGTGTGACCAAATGGTTGCAATCAGCCACACATACATAAAAATACAGTGGCCATTGCATGGACAATAGACACAAAAAATACACTTTCTCTTGATTTTAATGAGCATATGGTCACACTTTTTAACACCTACGGCTACATTTGGCGTAATTTTATGTGTCCAAAGCCCACAAGAAGATGCTCGTTGTGGTGACCAAATGGTTGCATGGACAATAGTCACCCAGAATACAAGTTTACCTCACTTAAAAGAGCATATGGTAACACTTTTTAACA
>JAANYP010007929.1:0-24841 GCA_020465985.1 Centrapalus pauciflorus | reverse complement strand
TCTTAACGATTGACTTTGGACTTTATTCAGTAGAATTTTATTCTACTAATAAAGACCCGATGCTTTAAACAGATCAGGCAGTTTCTATTTCACACTTGTCTAGACTTCGCATCAATGCCTTATCATTTAAAGTCTTTTGTTCTAACTTTGATGCACCTTTGCAGGATGATGGAACTAGCTGTTGTTCTCACCCTACCCCATCCCCCCATTCCCAATAGCAACGCCCTTCTACCCGAACAATCCATTCTCCCACAGGCCGAGCTTGTCGAGTTTATACCACATAATTGGCAGCTCGACGTCTCCATTCTCACCAAAGAACCACAAACACTTGCCTTCGACATCCTCCTTCACCACCCCATATATTACGCCCTGTCTATGTAAGGTCTACCACTGACAGATCTATCTAGACGCGGACCCGTTAACGAGTGCGGAATCCTCGTTGACGGTCAGACTGACAACTCTCAACCAACGAAAACACGGAGACTATTAGACGCTGAACGAACGACACACGAACGATCCTACGTACTAATTCTCTCCGAAACGGGACTCACCTAGCTGATAAACTCGAGATCGCCTATTGCTTAATTCCTCACGAATTCTGCCAAAGGTTCTGCTTAATGATTCGCAGGCTATCCCTTATATTTATAAGGCCCCTGATTCGGTCTTGTTGTGGGCCAACTCGAATTGGCCTAAAGGCACATTCGAATTGTCCATCTGACAGATTCGAATCTAGCACTATTTCGAATCTAAGGCCCTCATTCGAATCTATCACAGATTCGTAATGTATCCTTTTATGGCCATCGAATTCTAACCTATACACTTAAACACTTACGTGTTGAAACTTATGTTTTAACTTATGTTTGACATACTCTTTGACTTTTATGTTTGAACTTCTTGTAATATGTACATCAAGTTCAAACACACAATCAATAACAGACAAACAACTATTAAACATATATATCAATAACACTTGTTAATATTCAGAATATTACTTAAATCATAACGCAGATCGTTTACACTGCTATCGTCACACAGGGTGTACCAACAGACTCCCCCTTGACGATAGCTTCTAATTATTTACATTACATCAAATTTAAGTACTAGAGCTATAGACGCTACTACCTGCATATAACCCTGCATCTATACAAACTTTAACTACCTTTTGGAACTTCCTGGCTTCAGATCTCCATGGTTCAGTGAAGAATATAGGCTGATCGTGAAGCTTCTTCAGGTCATCCTTAGATAGGTTTATCAAATGCAGTGGGTCGTATACCTTCAAAATTACCTGCTCGTCTTGATCCTCCATTATAGCTTCAGCAGTATCAATCTCCAGGTACCACCATTTCATGTTGCTCAAAACATTTTGTGGCATTGGCTTTATTGGCACTCTTTTCAAGCATTTGACTGGCTTGTAGATCATTCTAGCCCAAGGTCTTCCAGTATGAGGATCTATTCTTGATCCATCCTCGACCCTCTTGCCTGATCTCGGCTTAAGCCTCTCAAATCTGCCTGATCGCCCTTCTTTCCTTATAATTCTTTCAATAACGCTCGCGTAGGGATCATTTCCAATGTTGATCAGCTCCTTCCAGGCTAACTCTTTAACTTCAATCTTGGGCAAAGAATTAAACGCTTTCAATGTCCGCCTCAAGTATTGAAGTCCATCCCTTCTCTTCAAAATGAACAGCTGCAGTTCTCTGTCAAAGAACCAGCTAATAATCCCTCCACAAAAGTTTCCGGCACTTGGAATTCTCATTGTCTTCTTCATCTTCAGCTGATCCTTCTTTTCTTCCTTCTTGAACCAAAGATTTAACAGATCAGCTCTAGATGGCTCTTTTTCAGCTTCCTCCAGTTCTTTATCCTCGACTGAGGCTACCTTGATGTAATCAATATCAATCACATTATGATTTGAGCTCTCATAAAATTCAGTGACTGGTTGTGAATTGATGATTACTTCATTAACATTATCGTCCTCGTCCTCTATCACTTCGTCGTCAGATTTCCAGTCAACAACATCATCTGGAATAAATTCCCCTTCCTCCAACTCTTCCATTTCATCTTCAAAATCAAACTCCATCAGCTCTTCTTCAATATCTTTCAGCGCATCGATCATGTCGCTGTCTAAATTCCTTGAAGAACTAGCCTCTCCTCTTTCACCTTCTGCTTGACTTGGCTCCCCCTGAGATTGAGCAGCCTGAGCAGTAGAAAAATCTACTGGCTCATCCTGTCTTTGAGAGCTGGGATCATTGCCTTGATTATCATCTTCATCATCGTCCCTCCGCCTCTGTACTTCTTGATCACGACACGACGTCTCCCCCTGAGCCTGAAGGTTTTTCATTAACTGCTCAATGAGGGACCTCATTGCTCGGATCTCGGATGACTGATCAGTGACAAAAGATTTAAGCTCAGTGTTTTCATCTCTTACACCTTCAATAATCATTCTCAACTCAGCATTTTCCTTATCCAGATTAGCGTTATGCTCTTGGAGTTCACCAACTGCTTTAGTGAGAGTTATAATTTGAACGTGCTGAAAATCTACTCGACTCTTCAGCTGCAGAAATCTTTGATTTTCATTGTATGCTTCTGGCATAGATGGAATGGACTGAAGGGGAGAAGGATTGAATGGTGGCGGAATGTAGGGTTCGTGTTGCTGAGGTGGCGGTGATGGTGAATCTGTGGTTGGTGCTTGGGTTTCGGGCTTGAGAGGTTTCTGGTTGTGCTTCCGAGGTAGAAGACGACCCTTGCATAAATCTATGACGTTTTGCTCGTGGCCTCGTCACTAACGTAGCAATCTCTTCTTCTTCATAATCGGACTCCTCCAATTCCCTGGTCACTCTCCTCCTCGAACCACCTTGATTGACAATCAATCTAGAACCATAAGTCTCAAAACAACTTCCAGTTTCGGTAGTTACCACCTCATGAACTTCATCTGATTCGGTTTCAGATTCCGAAGATGTCAATCCTGCCTCAGCCCCCTCTGGCTCATATTCGTCAACATCACGAAATATATCATCATTATCTCCAGGCGGACTCAGCAGCTCATCCACCAAAGCTGCTGCAACATCTTCATTGGCATGTGGCCCTGCCTCCCAAATCTCATTAAGTGTCTGTGTTAGGTGGTCAGCTTCTCTCACAACATTTGAAGGCCCTGCTTCAGGAATATCTGAGGGCTCAGCTTCATGACCAGTCGAAGTCCCTGCTTCTTCTTCTTCTGGTTGTTGGTTTGATGACGGCCTGATTGCCGGGATTTGACTCGCTGCTGGTTGCTGTTGTCGTCTCGGATCACGCGGCCGCTGTGGACGTTGCTGTCGCTGTTGTTGTTGTTGTTGGACATCAACTACTCCTGCCCAGTTGGCATCATTCGGAGCTTGAAATTCCCTGTCCAGAATTGCACCAAAAAGTGGACGTGCCTCAGGAACGGCTAACCTTCCTCGGTGTGAGGAACAGTCAGAATAGATACGCTTCTCTATAACATTGACGGTCAATGCATCATCAGATTGTGGCAGCTCAGGCAAGAAGTGCCTTATCAACATCATCACAAACCTCGGATACAAAAGGAACTTTTCTCTCTCAGGAGCCGTGATTTGATGGATAAATTCCGAGAAAATCAGCTGCGAGAAACTAAACTTCTTATTGTATACCATCGCGATCATAGCTGATTGGATTTTTGATACAATGTAATCAAATCCAGCTTTCTTCGGTGCAAAACAGATCATAAACACATGGACCAGGAAACGCCATTGTCCTATCAAGCCACTCTTCATATATGACGACTTTGTAACGTCTAAGCTGTATCCCATTCTCAAAAAAGCTGCTTGCCTAATACTTAAAGGAAAGTCTGTAGGCCCGTCTTCTTGTTCTAGGGAACCCAACTGTAGCACTTGTCTCAAAATATCAGCGGAGAAAACCAAAGGTTGTCCGGCAATTCTAGTTCTTAACACTGTCGGGGTGACAGTGCAGTCCACCTGCAAGTGATCGTAAAATTGACGCACATAGGATATCACAATCGGAATGTTTTCATACAGCACATAGCTTATCCTAGATTCCGCCAGAAAATCCAAAACTTCTCGAAATCCCTGCGCCTCAGGGATGTTATGGGCAGGATTCAGTACCATATTGTGCTTGGGAACAAAAGCACGAAGCGCCATATCTGCAGAATACATAAAATTGTTAGATTATTATTAAAAATCAATAAACTTGTTTAAATTCAAATTTGTTTTATCTTGTATTTGAATAAATACAAAATCTAGCACAATTAAATTTCCACAAGTTTAATAAAATTTAAATTCAACAAAGTAAATAAAGTACAGATTCGAAGGGAACAGACTCGAAGTGTCCATTTTCGAATCTAATGGACAGATTCGAGGAGTCCCTATTCGAGTCTAATGGACAGATTCGAATCCCATGATCATCTCGAATCTAATGATAGATTCGAGACATCCATGAACAGATTCGAACGTGCATGAACAGACTCGAAGGGCCGTCGGCCATTGTTTCAACCAAAACCCAAGATTTTAACCATTTTGAACTTGGTAAATCACATACATTAGTTCAACTAGGTTCTAATCATAGATTTATGCTTTAAATTTGATCTTTTATTAGTCCAAACTTGGTAATTTTGCAAAAACCCTATTTTGACCTATAAAACATCAAAATGTGATGTTTAATCCCAAATTTGTGTATTAAACCACCAAAATCTTGTACAATCAAGTTGCTTATACCTAGATTTGAAAGTAGAATCGACCACAAAAGCTTTAGAATCGACGAAATGTCGTTTAGTAGAAATACAATAGACTCGAGATTAGATTCGAGATCGCCAGAACAGATTCGAGAAATCAGATTCGAGAACAGTGAAAATTAAATGCTATCACTGTGGACCTTTATATACTAACTACCTTCGAGTCTATGCAATTTCGAGTCTACTGACAGATTCGAAGTATCTCACATTCGAGTCTGTCTTAGATTCGAAATTTCCAACACTTAGAAAAATTTCGGAAAATTTTGAAATAATTTCAACTTTTTCCAACTATTTTCTACTGTGTAGTGAAACCAGATAAACCATGCCAAATCTTTTACCCTAAGCTCAGATATTTCACGCGTTGTATATTTTATTCAACTTTGAATGCACACTCAGTAACTTTTGACCTTTTACCTAAGTATAAATTAAACTAAACTAAAATAAAATAAAATAAAGTAAAATAAGCTAAGGTAAAAATAGAATTAAAATAAAATAAAATTTTGACTAAAAAATTTAATCTAGACTTAAGTTATAAAAATAAATTTACAAGCTAAGCTAAATACCAAACAACATATTTTTGGTGAGTATAGTCTAAGAAAGGTTCAATCAGATAGCGATGTCCGATACTAACTTTCAGTACTTAAACTTTCACACTTAGGAATTTTTGAATTCCTTTGATTGTTTGTCGTGACATACCCATTTAGCCGATTGTTGGTATTTTACCCTGTTAAACACTCTACATTTCGGAATATCCCTTGGCCTTTTTATTTATCAGGAAATTATCTTACGTGACTCAGACATAGACATACTTTTATGATCAAGGCACACAGACAAAAATTCTAACTTGTTGGTATTTGCAAACTTTCTTTAAAAGACAAACATCGGACACAGGTCTGTATTCTCATACAACAAAGTGTCTTAGTTCGACTTAAGGTTTAACTTTAAAGTTAGCAGATAGCGGTGACAGGTCTGTACTGACGTACAACAAAGCGACATGTCTGCTAACCCGAATCTAAACAGAGACAACAGGTCTGTACTTACGTACAACAGAGTTGCATGTTTTCGACTCTCAGTTTTTCATGATATTTCTATTCTTTCCATTTTCAGACGTATTTGATGTTGCTATACATCCCCAGAAAGTTTGCATACCTCATTTAGACTCAATGTTTGTATGTCTTGTACATAAAAATTAAGACCGATTGGTCATACATCTAAGCTAGTGACACGTTTGACTTTTTCTAGAATATTTTATTAGCCTTTAGATACCCTATATGTATTATGCCTACCAACACATCAAACTAAATAAAGTATAACACTTAGGATTTAGTTGCATTATGTGTGAAAGCCTAAACACTTAGAGTCTGTAACGACGGTGCTAATTTTCGTCACTTTGAACCTATGTATCTAAGACTTAACTCCTTTTCTGATATTCTCTTTTTTTGTATTTTTGTAATTTTCTCTCTTTTTTCTTTTGTTTTTCATAGCAAAACGCATTAAACTAGGCTAATCTACTTAACTTACTAAAAATAGAAACTTACTAAAAATAAAAACTTTCCTAAATTAGAAACTTTCCTAAATTAGCAGACTACACTAAAAAGAAAGAAATATAACAACTATTAAAGGAAATAAAATACTACTAAGGTCAATTTACTCTGGGTTGCGCATTCCATTAAGTTGAATTAAATACTCAAATCGTGACTTATCAAACGCTTTGGTAAATAAATCAGCATTATTATCTTCAGTTGCCACTTTTACCAGTTTTATCAAGTTCTTTTCAGCACAATCACGAATAAAATGATGCCTTATGTCTATGTGCTTTGTTTTACTGTGTTTAACTGGATTATTTGTTATCGCAATTGTAGATTGATTGTCTATCCTAATTGGAGTTTGAGTATAAGCCAAACCGTAATCCCGCAATTGTTGTTGTATCCACAGAACCTGTGAACAGCAACTACCAGCAGCAACATACTCGGCCTCGCACGTTGACACGGCTACCGATGTTTGTTTCTTGCATTGCCAGGACACCAATCTCCCTCCGAGGAACTGACAACCTCCAGTCGTTGATTTGCGCGTCAAGCTGCATCCTCCGTAGTCAGAATCTGTGAACGCTTCCAACTCTAGATCTCCCTCCGCGTGATACCAAAGTCCCAGCTTCTGTTTCGACTTGAGGTATCGTAGAATCCGCTTCACAGCTTTCATATGCATCTCCTTCGGATTCGCTTGAAACCTAGCACAGATACACACAGCAAACATAATATCAGGTCTTGAAGCAGTTAAATACATAAGTGACCCAATCATGGCCCGATATAAAGTCGGATCCACATCGGTATCACCATCAGTACCCGGCCCGAGATTGTGATTCACTTGAATCGGCGTGCTGAAATGGGCAGTCAACTTTGTTCCTTCCATCCCAAACCGTTCCAATATGTCATAGACATACTTGGTCTGATGGATAAACATGCCTTCCTTCTTCTGGTCAACTTGTAACCCCAAAAAGAAATTCAACTCCCCCATAGCACTCATCTCGAACTTAGACTTCATCACCTTCTCGAAATCTTTGCACATCTGTTCGTCTGATGATCCAAAAATGATATCATCTACGTACACTTGTACCAAGATAAAATGATCTCCCTTTCTCTTCACAAAAAGAGTACTATCTATCCTACCCCTCTCAAAGCCATTTTCTAAAAGATGGTTGGATAGAGTCTCATACCATGCCCTAGGTGCCTGATGTAATCCATAAAGAGCCTTATTTAATCGATATACTCTATCAGGATATTTAGGATCTGTAAACCCGGGCGGTTGTTCTACATACACCAACTCCTTCACTTTCCCATACAGGAAAGCACTCTTAACATCCAGTTGATATACTTTAAATCCTTTGAAGGAGGCAAAAGCTAAAAACAACCTAATTGCTTCTAACCTTGCTACAGGTGCAAACACTTCGTTGTAATCGATTCCTTCCTCTTGGTTGAAACCCTTTACAACTAATCTCGCTTTGTTGCGCGTGACTATACCCCGATCGTCTCTTTTGCACTTAAAAACCCATTTGGTTCCTATTGCAATCTCCCCTCGAGGTAACGGAACTAACTCCCACACTTCTAGTTTCCTAAATTGTGAAAGGTCTTCCTGCATCGCTTCAACCCAGGAGTTGTCCTTAAGTGCCATTTGCACATTTTTGGGCTCTACTTGCGATATGAAACACGAATATAGACATGTATGATATGCCTCGGAGTCGTTTATCATCGACAACAACACAGTGTTGTTATTTACACTACTCCGAGTCCTCACACCCTCGTTAGGATTTCCTATGATGCTATCTATAGGATGGTTCTTGTTAATCCTAGAGGTCTCTATTTCATCAACCCTTAGATTATCTCCTAAGTTGGATCCTATTTCACCTAAAGGGGGAACAGGCTCAGCTTCCATATTTTCTTCCTCACGGACGTTTTCCTCAGAGGCAGAACTTGATGCTTGAGTCTGATTCTCAGTATTAGGTTCTTCTGGATTCGCAACTTCTGGAGACCCATCTACAGTCGCAGTAGGCTCGGACGTAGATTCGAACGTGGTTCTTGGAAAAATATGGCCATCGTCATTTAGGTGCAACGTCGCCATGTCTTTATCGATTGTACCTGCAGTATCATCCAAAGGAATGTTAAATGACTCAAATAACTTATCATAGTCAAATATCCATTCCGGACCAGTTTGGGGTTCATGTGTATAACTTGTGACTTCAATATTATACACAATCTCCACAGTACCACTCTTTTTGTTAAAAACCCGTTTGTTTGGTGAGTTTGGCACATAACCTAGGAAGTATCCTTCGTCAGCCTTTTCACCAAACTTCGGTTGATGTTTTGTCCTTAAAAGTGTACATGGTACTCCAAACGATTCGAATCCAGTTAAGTTAGGTGGCCTTTTATTCAAAATTTCATAACATGTTTTGTTCAATGATTTGACTGTAAGGACTCTATTTAAAATATGGCACGCGGTATTCACTGCCTCCCCCCAAAACATGGTAGGAAGCTTTGAATCCGAAAGCATAGTCCTTGCAGCCTCAATCAATGTTCTGTTTTTACGTTCGGCCACCCCATTATGTTGAGGTTCATATGGTGCACTGAATTGATGCACGATGCCCTTTGATAGGCAATATACACCAATTACAGAGTTTTTAAATTCAGTCCCATTATCACTACGAATATGTTTAACCCTTGTTCCGTAGGAATTCTCCACTTGGTCTAAGAACCCGATGAGCTTTGTAGCCGTCTCGTCCTTCGTACCTAAAAAGAAAACCCATGAAAACCGTGAGTAATCGTCAGTGATAACTAAGCAAAACCAACTACCTCCTATACTCCTTTTGTTGATAGGGCCGAAAAGGTCCATATGCAACAAATCAAATGTCGAGGTTATGGAGTTCAGCTTCTTGGACTTGTGTGTCTTTTTATGTTGCTTGCCCTTCATGCACGGTAGACACTTGTCTTCAAACTGAAAGCTCTTCAGAGGCACACCTTGCACCAAACCATTCTTCGTTATGTAGTTCATTTTCCTTAGGTGCAAGTGAGCCATGCGTCTGTGCCACAAAACCGATTCCGTCTCCGAAGCTTTTGATAGTAAGCAGATCGGACCCATCAAATTATCTGGCTTGTTCATATCGAGCATGTACAAGTCATTCTTCCTTGGAGCCCGCATCAATATCCAATCTTCAGGTATCTTGAATCCCGGCTTTAGCACTAACGCCTCAGTGTCAGTAAATAACACTGAGTTCTTCTTATCACAGATTTGAGATACACTAATGAGATTATGAACCATTTTATCAACGTGATAAACTTGATCCAATGTAATCGTCCCATTAGTGACTTCTCCAGTTCCAGTGATATTTCCTCCTTTGTTACCCGCGAATGATACAAATCCCCTATTACCCCCCTTGAAGTCTGTGAGAAGACTCCTTTCCCCCGTCATGTGCCTGGAGCAACCACTGTCGACGAACCACTTGTTGTTTGGACCGGTAGTTATCTCCTGCACATGAAAGAAAAATAGGTTAGTTATCACGGGGAACCCAAGCCATGACTGACTTGGTAATACCATTCTCGTCCACATACTTGAACTCTTTCAAATACCCATCTCGCCTTTCAGGTGACTTGGGCCTTTGAACTGAATTCTGTTGTGGTGCCGAGTGATTTAGATTCACTCTTTGCCTTTGAGTAGGCATTTGTTGTGATGCTCTAGAATAAGTCTTATTATAATGCATTTCAGACTGAGATCCCTGAGCTTTTACCGGAACATATTGTCTAACAGGAGTATGTGACCTAACTGGAGTGTGTGACCTGCTAGGTGTGGTGCTCCTATAGACTTGTTGAGGTGCTGACCTAGATTGATTAAAGACACGATTCGGTGAATTTGTCCTAACCACTTCTTTTGGTCCAACCTTAACCGGTGTATGTTTCACAACAGGTTTTGGTGCGGCCTGCACAGTTTTCTCGGTACTCTGAGAACTACTAGTGCTCGCCACTCTTGGTGAGGGCTTAACAGGTGTTGGATTCACTTCTTAGATGTAACATCAGCTTTCCTATTAGGACAGTGAGAAGCAACGTGCCCTTTCTCGTGACATCTAAAGCAAGACATCTTATCCATGGACTTTTTGGTTGGTCCCTTAGATCTAGGTGTCTCATTAGTGTCTAATGCCTTTGGTACATCTTCAGTGTCTGTCTCTTCGACCTGGTCAGCCCATGAAATTTTCTGTTTTCCTGCAGGTGTTTCACTGGAGGAAGACACAAATTTCACTTGCTTGACCTTGACGGTTGAGTCAGTCACCTTAGGTGTATTTTCAACTTTAGGCTCAGGTGTAGGTTCAGGTAGGTCCTCTAAAACTACTGACTTGTCAGTTTTCTCCTGAGGCTGAGGCACATAATTTGCATTGAAAGGTGGAGGAATTTCGTGAAAACCTAGACCTACAGGCTTCTTAGACTGTCTTTGGGCATCTAAGACTTTCCCTAGGTTTAGGCTCGAATTCCTAAACTTTTCCAGCTTGCTATTGGCCTCTGCTACCTTAACCTTTGTCTCGGCTAGCTCTATGTCCTTGTCTTTCAGACTTTTAGTCAAGGCTTCTACGTGCTCATACATAAGTTCTATCCTAACACACTGCTCACTCAGTTTGTCTTTTAGAACGATTACATCTTGAGCATCAGCCTTAAGCTTTTCTTTTAAATCTTGTTTTATGTCATTTAGGCTAGCATTTTCTATTTTCAAGTTTTCATTTTGAGCAGCTATGGTCTTATGTGAGTCTAAAACTAGATTTAACCTATCATTAGAATTAACACATAAAGCACATAATTCACGAAATAGAGAAACAGAAAGACTAACCTTAGAGTTATCAGATTCCACGTTGGCCATCTGAGCAGCAAACTCCAGCACGGTCTGATCATTCGCTTTCTCTACCCACATCGGACTGCTGTCCCTTGTGGTCTGCTCATCCTCATCACAACCATTCTCCGTAACTTCAGCCATAAAAGCTCTAGCATTGGACTCCGGATGTGAACTCCAGTCATAAGAACCATCTAGCTGTCTGTCAGAAGTGACATTGGATATCAGACCCGCTAGATTGGCTTGACCAGATGAAGAACTCGGAAGATATCTCTGTTGGGACTGATTTTGGTACTGTCCTTGATGCTGACTCTGTCCCTGGTATGACTCTACCTTCGGTCTTTGACACTCCCTCGCGAAATGTCCCAATCCCTGACAGTTGTAGCATTTGACCTTGGACTTATCAAATCCTATCCCCTTGTTATTCATCTGTAGATTCCATCCGGTTCTCTTTATGAATCTCTTAACCCGTTGGGTTACCATGGCCAGTTGCCATTTCAGATCCATTTCCTCTAAGTCATCAGGGTCGACCTGATCGTAATCTTCATCCCAAAGAGCCGGATCATTGATCTTCCCTTGAACGCAATTTCCGTATGCGGCCACAAATGAAGCAAGCAGATTCAGATGTTCTTCCGCCGACTTTGCGCTCATTGGCATCTTAGAATAACTCTGACTGGTCGATGCCTGTTGAACTTGAGGTTGCGGTTCCTCCGACCTTCCTAATCCTAAAAACGCGTGGTTTAGAGAGTCTTCGGACTCTGGTGGTGATGACGTTTCTCCGGTGAAAAACGCTGTAGCACTCTTCTGATCAGCTGTCACTGATGATTTTGATGTCTTTCCAAAATACATAGCCGGATTTTGGACTTGCTCGTAATCAGTCTCAGCTTTAATCATCTCGAAGTGATATGCCCTCAACGTTCCCACGATGTCATCCAGCGATTGAGCATAGTATTTGTCTTCATTAAGCTTAATCATTGCCACGTACATAGCCCATTTGGCCGGTAGGGCATCAAGAAGCTTGTTGTTCTTGTCTGTCTCAGAATACTCAATACCATGACTTTCAAGCTCTGTTATCAGATGATAAAATCGTGTGATAATATCATCCAACTGTTCATCCTTAAGAGCCTTGAAAATCGCAAACTGTTGGGTCAACAGCTCTGTACGCTTTCTACGCACCCGTGGATTACCCTCACACCTTTTCTGGAGAGACTCCCAAAGTTCTTTCGACGTCCTCTGAGTCCGAAATGTGTGCAAGATATCTTGAGGTAACGCCATTCGGATAATGGAGAAAGCTTTGTTTTCAGCTTCAAATAGTTTCTTGTCATCCTCTTTCATCATTTGGTATGACAGAACCTTTTGACGGCCTTCTACCTCAGATACTGGTGGAATGTACCCTTCATCTATGCACACCCACATGCGCATGTCGTTGAATCGTACAAAATCAGTGAATCTATCCTTCCACCAGTAGTAATCCTCAACTTTCATCAGCTTAGGTGGTGCATTGGCCTTCCCAACTTCGTGATCCATTTCAAGGAATTTCTGAAGGTTCGACATCTTTTCTGAAAGAATTTGAATTTGAACTTAATTAATTTAATTAGAAACTGATTTAAATTAACTTATTCGAATCTAGATAGATTCGAAACTAATTAATATTTAATCTTTTGAAATTAAATTCGATTAAGTCTTAAAAGTCAAGTAGATTCGAAATAATGTCAGATTCGAACAATCCCTTAGATTCGAAGATGAGGTCAGATTCGAAGGACCCCTTAGACTCGAAGACCCTTAGAATCGAAGGCACAATAGAATCGAAAGACAGCAGATTCGAATCACAGACTCGAAACAGTAACACACTCGAAACAAACTCGAAACAATATAGACTCGAGAGCCAATTCGAATGTAATAACAGATTCGAAACAACACAGACTCGAAAGCTGACTGAAATTGACTCGAAAGGAGCGTATTTTGGTTAGACTCGAAAATAAAGTAAAACCCTAATTACCCCTATAGATTCGAGCGCCGCAAACTCGAAAAACGGCTAACACTTTGATTTTTTTTTTTTTTTTTTTTAACGTTTTACAGATTAAATCACTATTTTTCAAACGAAAAATAATGATTTCGATCAAAAACGTGAAAAACCACAAAGTGTTTCCCGAATATGAATTTGCTAAGCTCAGAAACACGTTTTTGAGAGCAAAACCGTCCAACTAGCGTCAAGAAACCTAGAATGTATCTGATGAACACGAAGAACACCAAGAACACTCCGTAGGCTTTGATACCACTTGTAAGGTCTACCACTGACAGATCTATCTAGACGCGGACCCGTTAACGAGTGCGGAATCCTCGTTGACGGTCAGACTGACAACTCTCAACCAACGAAAACACGGAGACTATTAGACGCTGAACGAACGACACACGAACGATCCTACGTACTAATTCTCTCCGAAACGGGACTCACCTAGCTGATAAACTCGAGATCGCCTATTGCTTAATTCCTCACGAATTCTGCCAAAGGTCACTTAATGATTCGAGTCTATCCCTAATTATAGGCCCTGATTCGAGTCTGTTGTGGGCCAACCTCGAATCTGGCCTAAGGCCCATTCGAATCTGTCCATCTGACAGATTCGAATCTAAGCCTATTCGAATCTAAGGATCATTCGAATCTATCACAGATTCGAATGTATCCTTTTATGCAATTCGAATCTAACCTATACACTTAAACACTTACGTGATGAAACTTATGTTTTAACTTATGCTTGACATACTCTTTGACTTTTATGTTTGAACTTCTTGTAATATGTACATCAAGTTCAAACACACAATCAATAACCGACAAACACATATTAAACATATATATCAATAACACTTGTTAATATTCAGAATATTACTTAAATCATAACGCAGATCGTTTAGACTGCTATCGTCACACAGGGTGTACCAACAGACTCCCCCTATCTTGTAAGGTCTACCACTGACAGATCTATCTAGACGCGGACCCGTTAACGAGTGCGGAATCCTCGTTGACGGTCAGACTGACAACTCTCAACCAACGAAAACACGGAGACTATTAGACGCTGAACGAACGACACACGAACGATCCTACGTACTAATTCTCTCCGAAACGGGACTCACCTAGCTGATAAACTCGAGATCGCCTATTGCTTAATTCCTCACGAATTCTGCCAAAGGTCTGCTAATGATTCGAGTCTATCCCTAATTATAGGCCCTGATTCGAGTCTGTTGTGGGCCAACCTCGAATCTGGCCTAAGGCCCATTCGAATCTGTCCATCTGACAGATTCGAATCTAACCTATTCGAATCTAAGGCTTCATTCGAATCTATCACAGATTCGAATGTATCCTTTTACATATTCGAATCTAACCTATACACTTAAACACTTACGTGATGAAACTTATGTTTTAACTTATGCTTGACATACTCTTTGACTTTTATGTTTGAACTTCTTGTAATATGTACATCAAGTTCAAACACACAATCAATAACCGACAAACACATATTAAACATATATATCAATAACACTTGTTAATATTCAGAATATTACTTAAATCATAACGCAGATCGTTTAGACTGCTATCGTCACACAGGGTGTACCAACAGTCTACCGCAATCGCTGTTCCCCAGATATACTTGCAACAATTTTGGAACCCATTGCACTATGTTCCCGATGCCGAACCCCACTTCACAACCACCATTCACTGTGTCCCAGTCAAAATCACCATCACTGCCATACGCCATATACTTCGCCTTCCCGCCGAAACTTATTTGCCAAGCCGCCTTCAGTTTGATCCCATTCCCTCTGTACAAGAAACCCTCGCCGAAATCGAAACCTTGGGTTACGACGGCCCTCTAACCAAGCCTTCAGATTTTAAAACAAAGCATCTTCAGTCTCATTGGAGGACTTCGATATCCTTAACAAATGCTTCACTCCGCCCAGGTCCTCGCCATGTTCACAGGTTTTGCTTTCGATCGCCATGTAGATTATGCGGCGTTCCTTTTTGAGGAGTTAAAAAGACTTCATATGGAAAGGGGCACCAAAAGAGGCCGCAAATACATCCTTCTGCAACGGTTTTTGCAGCTGATCATTCAATATGCGACGGATAACGATGATGACATCCATGAGCGCCCAGAGGCTGATGTCTACCCTACCGTGGCTATCCAAAAACTAAATTTTCCAAAAGGGGCTCCGTCAGTGCCTATAATGACTATCCCGTTGTCTCTAATGCTAAAGGCAAGGGATTTGGAAAGGGTTAAGGCCTTTATTAGAGCGTTTTATCCGGACGAGGCTCAGTCAGAACCAACTGAGTCTAGCCAATCCGAAGGTGAGGTCAGGATGAGTGAGGATGAGGGAGATCAGGCGGAGGTACAACAATCAGTTGGGATAGGTGAGCGGGAGCATGTGTTTGTGAGTGAGGGCGAAGGAGGTGAGGCGGCAGAGGCGGCGGATTCCGAAAGAACCGTCTTTGTCGTACGAGGGATAGATATTAGTTCTGAGGGTGACCGCAGCCCTCTCAGCCGGACCACCCACCAAAAGACCATCAGTCCAATGGTCGACATCACCCCTACCATCCACTTGGTATCCCCTCAAAGGGAAACCACTTCATTCCACGGGGATTTTGCACATACACCATCGCCCCTCTCATTCGGAGAGTGGTGGTGTTTAACGAGGTCACGCTCCTCCCCACGTGACCGAACCTCCTTCATTCACGATTCCATCCCCCCAAATACACACGACGCAAGATGCCTCTGTGGCATCCCCAAGAGCTGCCTCCGTGGCAGCTCAACAAACTTCCGGATCTGAGCGTCCCATAGTGGAGCCAGAAATGACAGAAGGAAGACCTGAAGTGGCTTCACCAACGCCATCCACTTCAGGCCATCTCCCAATAAACTTGGAGATGTTAACGGCAGCTCTTCGTGCTGCCGGTGTTATTACCCGGGCTGACCTGGACGCCCAAAAGGAAGCTGCTGAGGAACGTCACAGCGCCCTTCTCTCACTTATCAAGGGTAAGGTGTCGCTTCTGAAGCTGTGCCTCTACCAGGATCCCATTCAGTCCAGACCCAAATAGCAGAGCTCTCGGACAAAATAGATGCGCTGACACGTCTTATTCTTCAAGTCCAGGAGCAACTGAAGTCCATAATGGACCGCCTTGAGTCTGCAGTGATTGAGCTACAATGTCGTCCTCAGGCTGAGTCCCATAAAAGGAAACATGACGATCAGGACGACCCTGATCGCCATGAGGGGGAGAAACGACAGAAAACTCAGTCTGAGGACCCAATGTTGTTTGTAGGGGGAGCAGAGACCGAAGGTACAGAGATTCAGGGGTCTGGGGATCAGACTTATGAGGCTACGGAGACGTTAATGATGCCGTATGAACCTTTACAAATTGAAGGTCCAACTCCTTTAGATCCTATGTCAGCAATGGTGAAATATGAACCTCAATATGAAAAAGTCGAAATCATATTAGTGTCTGACTCAGACTCTGATACTGATAACGACTATCTCTTTCTCACACCAAAGCCAGAACCCCAATCACCGCAAAAATCATCCTCCCCAATTGAAGTTTTGGATTCCCCAACCCATGCACCGCAAGAACAAATAACTTCTACCATCCAATCACGTTCACCTACTCCCATAGAAACTCCATCAATCAAAATCACTCCCACACTAAAAGAAACCCCATCAGTTATACCTACCCCATCAGTCCAAACAACCCTTCCAACTCAATCAGCTCCGCCTGCTCACATTGCCGAATCTTCAGGGTCCCGAACTATCGACTGCTTTGCTACAAGAGATGTCACCGCAATATAAGACATGACGAACGTAGCATGGATCAATTGGTATTCAAGGGGAAAAGTTCATAATCTGGATGCAGAAACAAAAGAAGAATTGAGTCAGGACCGGAGGGCTCGAGTCTTGAAACTACTTGAGGCTCCTCCTGCCGAATTAGAAGAACCTCCGGTCCAGGGGTTAAAAGAATTCTTGAAGAAGTTCCCGGCTGAACAGTTTCAGAATCCTTTCTTAGAAGAAAGATTCAAGATGGTATTTTGAAAGAAGCCGGGGTCTTACAGTAGATGTCTTCTGATGGTGATGACCGATGCATCTCGAGCCGTGCAAGCAGAATATAATCAGATGATGCTAAAGGAAAAGAGAGATAAGAGCAAATATTGGTTTAAATCCAAAATGGTAAAGATCAATAACATCCACATGTACAAAAGAGCCAGAGTGTTCACTCCGGCCTTCGAGGTACTCAGAGAAGACAGAACAGTTCAAGAACTGCATGAAAGCGACCTTGATTTTGTAAACATAGACGACATATTGTTTCCGCACAACAAGCTGAAAAACAAAATCAAGGGTCGTCTGACTCACATGACTGCAGTTGCAGCCGTGGTCCGATGCATGAATCGCCGCTCAATTATAATGTGCCTCAGATATTTTCAGATGGCAATTGAGAGTGCTCTAGTTAAAGCGGGTCTGAAAGCTCCTGATCAAGATATATTTTTGGTAGACCACTATCCGGCGTATAAAGTTTTGCTTCGAGGACAGCCAGGTGTTATATTTTATAACCAGAAAGGTTACAAAAGATTCATGTGCTTTGAGGATCTTCCATATTACTCCTACGGCACTATCAGATTGGTTCGAGCCGCGCTTACTCAGAAAGTTCAAGATTTTGACGCTCAACCAAATCCGGAACTCAGATGCTCACCGAAGGAGATTCAGGATATCCTAAGCGGCATAGAATACCTGAACGAAAGGCTACGTTTGAGACAAGTGACCAGACGCTTTGACGTCATCCTTGGACTCCGAGAATCCACTGATCATGCCAGAGTTCCAGGGCCTTTAGAATGATCGAAAAGGGGGAGATTGTTAGATATTTAATTTCGATCATGTGGACTTATTTTTTAATAATTACTTACTTAGTATTTAGTCTTGTATTTAGTTTCCTTGTAATTTGTTTCCATGTAAAAGTCTTGGGGCCAAAGGTGACAATGTCTCATAGTTAATTAAATGAAGCTATGTATAGCTCCTAGGGTTTCACTTTGAACACACGGTTGAAATTGAATGAAAAGAAGCAGCCGCCATTTGACAAATATTCTCTCAATATTCATATTGTCTTCTTCATCATTTCTCAATTATTGAGCTTGTTTCTTCTTGGGATTTGATAAAGAATCATTAAGGTGCTGAAATATATCGGGAATACATCATTACACACTTGTCCACTTGTATATTCATTAATGTAGTCACATTACAATTATTTATTAATAATATTATCCTTAATACAAAAATCAATTTTGTTTTGAAGGAAGATTTTTTATTGCAGTGCTAGTACAAAACAACTCAAAACATGAATAAAAAGTACTATGCACCATAACATTGTCAACATTAACTTGACCAAAGAAACAAATACCATAAAATTAGAACCCACAAACTTTCAATCCCAGATTCAAAGCATTGAACGCACAATAAGTATAATCATCATAAACAGAATGATAGAATTATATGGATGAAAAATAAACACGTAGGTATATGATTTAGAATGAGAAGTATGATTACAATTAACTGAAAATCATACATATACTTGATACATTTTATCTGTAATTTATGTAGGTTCAAACGGAAAACATGAAAAGATATTGTTTTCCATGATATTTGCGTTTTGCAGGTCATAAATCATTTGAACGGAAATCCAGAGAAAAGTAACAAAGATTGAGTCCACTAAGCTTTCCTGATCAAAATCGAAGATATGTTGAAAATTTCCCTACACGACATCATAGCTTCATTCCACACAACTGTGTGGCAATCTACGAGGCCCTGCAACCAGATGATTTAAGACGAGTCAATGTCACCACGTGGACGTTTGACTTAACCCTACGCAACCGCATAAGAATCTTAACCCTTGTTTTTAATCCCTAAGTCACATCAGTTCGAGTTCAAACCTTATTCAACGAACTTCTATGTTTTTGCTCTCGTTTTTCTTTGGATTTCGAATAGATTAACATAGATTTGCCTAGGGGTTTGGATTTCTTAAAGATTTCAAGCATCCGGTTCGCTTTGGAGCTCAATTTCTTTGTAGGTTGCTGTGATTTTGGTACATTCCTTCCTAAATTTCGGATTTCATAATATTTGGTTTTCATTTGAGTTAAATTTTAACTTTAGCTATGAATCATGAGTAATTTTCTTAGTTAACCCTCTTGGAATGACGAATTCAATGTATTAATTGGTTTATTCTAGGATTGATTGACGGTTATGGTTTATGTTTACTAGATTTTTGATTTTCTTCATCATTTCTTGTTAAAATAGGATTTTTATCAATCTTTTAGCATTGTGTTGCGATAATAGAGTGTTGGTTTGAGTCTACACTTTTAAAAAGATTGAAGCGTTTGATAAAATATTAATAATTGATTATATCTTCTCGGCATTGTGTTGCGATAATGATTTTATGATTAGTTATTGATCTAGAAGTTTGCATATTTGTGAGTTCTTAGACATTGTATTGCGATAATAGGGTTAATAATATGTAATGTTTGAATTTAAAGAGATATAGTTGATTAATTGATTTTTCGGTATTAATTGATAGTTTTTACGTTTTAGCATCTTTTTGCGATAACAACATTTTTGGTTAATGCTGGAACTCAATTTAATTAACTTTGTTGTCTTCACGTGTTTTGTCATAATTTAATATTTAATATAAAGAAATTAATTATTTAATAAATTAATCCATAAACCGGACTTTATTGAATTATGTAATTGGTTAATTACTCACCGATTTATTTTTATCAATCAAATCAACCCATTACTAATCATCTGTAGTTTTCTTTCAAGTGGGTGACACTTGTAACACCAGTAATTTTAATTAGCATTAAATTAACTTAATTATGTACATTTTATTTTCATTAAAATTTGTAATTAATAAATGTTATATAAATTTAGGTTAAGTGTTTAATATATGAAAATTAAGGTTTAGTGGGTGGAAAATGTTATATTTTCAAAGTTTCAATCACACGTATTTGATGAGTTGTTACTCATCTCATTTAATAAATTAGTCATCAAAAATGTTTCTGCATGGTTATTTCATTCCAATGAATTTAACTTCTCACACTAAAGTCCTGGCTCCTTCTCTCTTGAATTCTCACGAAGATTGCTCAAATCAAACTTGCATTCTCACTTGGATTGCACACGCAATTGGTTTCGAGCAACAATCCAACATCAATTCAAGGTAATTTCCATTTGATATAGAAGTTGTTCGTGCCTTGATCCAAGGGGTAAGGATGATTGACGAGGGTAATCGCTGCAAAACAGAGGAAAGCTAAGTGAAGATCGAAGCAGGGGAGCCCTACGACGACACTTCGATGCTAAAGTCAGTTATCGGTTATCAGTGAATATGGCAAATTGGTTGCGAAGGAATAAATTAGGGTTTTCTAGTGCATACCTCATGAAGAAAACGAAAAGTTTTATTTATACCTTCAGTTTGGCCTTTGTAAAGACTAGTCTATCCAAGCGAGACATCTGGCCATTCCCATAATAGAATTCTGTCACGCCTTTTTCACGCATACGTCCATTGGATTTTTATTCTGACCAGGTCAGCTCTTGGGCTAACTCCAATTAGAGCCTTCTATCATTGGTCCAACTCATTTTCCTCCCCCTTAATGTCACATAGTCAACTTCTGACCCTACGAGTTCAATGGTTTTTTGAAAAATCCAATCACATGTATTTAAAGTGCCTCGTCATTAAATATATTCTGCTATTAAATATATCTGACAAATATGTACTTTCAAATAAAAACGTGTGAGGCATGCCTCTGTTTTGGCGCTTTTGATGAACCTGTCCCATCACCCACCGAAATAATCCGTTACAAAGTCTCAGAAATCAAAAGCCTGATTTCTTTCCGAAAAACCTAAACCTAAACTCTCTTTCCCGCAAAAAGCTTTCGCAATTCACTGTTTGAGAAGTTCTTTTCATCGTCTTCGTCTCTCCCCCTACCTTTTAAACCTGAACGATGCTTTTTTCCTCAAGATCAAGGTTAGTTCCATCTCTCCTTTCCCCAAAATATCTAGTTCTATTAAAGTGATTGACGTTTTCCCACCATTTCCCAATTTTCTTATGAGAAATTCCTAAGAAAGTTTTGCATACCTCATGAATTGAGGCCTGAATTTCCTGTGGAAAAAGTTGTAGCAAGTCGTCCTCCCCTAGGGAAGATTAGGTACACCAAATCCTTCTCTATGGGAAACCTACGGTTACCCATATCTTCCTTCTACCTTGACGTCCTGTGTCATTTCTATATTCACTTTAGCCAAATTGCCCCCCTAGGTACTTTGCGAATCACATTTTTTCAAGCTATGTGTAGGGTTCTTGGGGTAGTCCCTTCGGTAACCCTATTTAGGTATTTTTTTCAAGTAAGGGAACAATGGTGATTGGTTTACTATCGATAGGTGAAAAAATGTCACCGAGATCATCACTCGAGTCCCCTCAGGAGATAAGAGTTGGAGAGACCAATGGATTTGGGTTGACTTGTCCATTATTTTCGATCCAGTGGGTTCCCTTACCACCTGGTATCGCGGAGCCCATGCATCCAATAATGTGGTCCCCCTTGATACTGAGTTCAATGTGGAGGCAAGGGATGTTCTCGCTGGATCCCCCATGCGAGGTAGAACCCTCCTAGACAGAGTATTGAGGTTGTTAGGTATGAGTAGTGTCTGGGATGATCCCAATCAAGTTCCTGTCATCCAAAAAGATGGAGAGGGTGCAGGTCCCAAAAGGTTTCCCTAGTGAATTGTTTTAAGCTGTAGAGGGGGGTGAATACAACAAATTAAAACTCAACACTCTTTTCTCAATGTTTGTGTATATTATTAATAAGTGTTAATTTCAAACAAGCTTGACTGCGGAAAGGTTCAAGGTGAGATGACAGATACAACAAATGTTTAACTAATCTAAGACACACTCAGACTAGATACAATGAATACACTCACTAAGATGAACTCACTGATTTATAAGACACAGATGGACAACTTGAATAAGAACAGCTTGGACACACGTTACTGTTTTATTCAAGCAGACTTGCATTCATGGAAAAACACACTTCAATGCACGATCTGAATTTCTCACTCTTGGTTATCTCACAATCCTTAGAAGCTTGCTTTTATATTCCCACTGAGAATCTCAATGAAACTTCTTTGTTGGACGATTAGATAGTGGGATGTCTTTCCAAAAAGACAAAACAACTTTTCTACACATTCTATTAAAGCAGACTTGTCTTCATGTGGCAGAATCTTTCTCTTTTTCTCTTTGTCTCTGTTGCATAAGGCTTTAACCAAAAGAGGAATGTCAACTTTGCATCTTTATTCTTTTGATAAGGCCATTTTGATATAAGAAATGGTCTTTCACCCATTTCAAATATCCACTTTATCTTCATGTAACAGAACAGCGTAGGTAGCTTTAGCTCTTCTACTTTCCACTTTGTCTTCGACTTTGTAAACTGATCTTGTAGTCCAAAACAATACATGAGGACTTGGAAACATATTCCATAAAGTGTTTAGCCTGTTCACTAAGAACAGGTTCTGTTCACAAAGAACAGAACACTTTCAATTTGTCCAAGCTGCTCATCATAGTAGAGCAGATTAGACAGTTTATGTCCAGCCTGTTCAACAAAATGATCAGCTTGGGCAATCTGCGTTAGTTGCAACCAATGCAATAGGGTAAACAACTTTGACTTATATTGCAAATCACTTTTCAGGTTTCAATAAGGCATTAGCAGGCCTTACATTATACCTTTAAGTGCATCAAAGAGGTTTGATTAAAAATCTCCCCCTAAGATGTAGAGCAGGTTTGACTGAGGCATTTTTGTGCCTAACAATGTCCCCCTATTTGCAATAATCAGTCTAAGCTGATTTTATCAATAATCACTATATGCTTTTACAATACACTTTGTTGAAATAGAATAACAACATTTGAGTAAAGTAAAGGATCAGTTTAAATATATTGATTTTGATTACTGAAAAAACACATGTTTTTACAAGAGTACAACTAATGTACTAATGTAGATTACAACTAATGTAAAGTAAAAGTTACAACAAATGCAACAAAGTACAGCAAATTTACATTAAATTTCAACATGTTGGACTGTTGATGATGGGAGCAAATAATGGCAACCCTGTCCAACTGATGGACAGCTTTCATTCTTCATCTACTCAAGTAGTAGATTGACTTCAAGGCAGTGGTGGCACTCCTACTTCAAACATTTATTCAAGCTGTTCCCTGGTTTCGTCCATTTCTTCCATTTCAACTCTTAAGAACATGAAACTGGGATGTTGAAGCTCTCCTCTTTCATAAAAACCTCTGAGCTGATCCCAAATGGCTGCTCTCCATTTTACAGATTGCCTAAGGGAGTTAGCAAGTCTGAAAGCAATAAGCTGTTTGAGACCAACCTTGTGCAACTCTGAAGCTCTTTGGAAGCACTTTTTCTTTGTAAGGGGATCTACAAAAAATACCCCCAGCTCAGGTTCTTCTATCAGCTTATCTTCCTCATGTTCTACTCTTTTGGACAGGCGTGGTCTACTCCTTTGATTTCCACGGCTACAACACCTTGTTCAATCGTTATCAGGAGTTCCTCCAGCTGTGTATCCTTTCTCCTTCTCTTGGCCTTTATCTTGGGTGTAACCACTAAGGTACCCTAGATCTGTTCTTCTGTGATCAGGCCAAGATCCTTCACTCTCTCCATTAACTTTTTGACATATGCCCTGATAGTCTTAGCAGTTTCAGACTTAGACTGGCTCAGGGTAACTGCCAACTCCACCCATTCTCTGAATCCCATTTGAGCAACATCAGTGTGTTCCTATGCCTCCAGTTCTGGACCTTCAGCACCCGTTCTGGTTATCTGTAACTTCCACTGTTTGCCTTTTCTTGAAATGGGAAAAGCTTTGACAATTGGTTCCCTGGCAAGTCTTCTGTCTGCAACAACAATGAACTTTTTCCTTGCCAGGTTGTCAAACTGAACTTGGGCTCTTGCAGAGGAGGATGCTTGCTTGGACTTGGTCACTGAGACCTGAGCACCCTGTTCCTTTTCACCTTCCTTTTCAACCACTGACTCTCTAGCAGCCTCTAGCAATTTTATTTGGACATCCAAAGAAGGCATTTTAATTTTACTTGCCTCCTTCAACGCAAAGGTTCTTGCAGCTTTGGCAGAGGCTTCTTCTTTCCTTAGTTTTTCAAGGGCTTGGAGCTGTTCATCTTTGTATTCATAATACTTCTCCATAAAGACACCCAGTTCTATAGCTCTGGCCTTGTCAAACTTCAGCTGTGCAGCTTTTAGGTTCTTAGGGTCTACAGATGCTTTCTTCTTTCCTTTAGCTGTTGTAGTTGGAACAGCTTCAGGAACCTCTTCCTTTTCGTCTTCTTCTTGTGCTAATATCAGATGTCTCCTTCTGCTTGGCTGTAGGTCCCGAGAGGTTCCCAAAGTATATAGTTATAAGCTGTAGAGGGGGGTGAATACAGCAATTTAAAAACTAGACACTCTTTTCTCAATGTTTGTATGTATTATCAACAATTTGTTAATTACAAACAAGCTTGAATGCGGAATAGTTCAAGCTGAGATGACAGATACAACAGTATGCTTACTAGTCTAAGACAGACTCAAACTAGTATACAATGAATACACTCACTAAGAAGCACTCACTATGTTTACAAGACTTAAAGGAACGGCTTATGTAAAACAGCTTATACACACAGATGCTGGTTTA
>JAANYP010007928.1:0-14442 GCA_020465985.1 Centrapalus pauciflorus | reverse complement strand
ACTAGCTTACAAGAGCGAAAGACCCTATTTACAGTCACAAAGCTTGAACTAGCAGTTTCTATGTCTAAGGGTACAGGTAACATTACAGGGGCAAAATCAAACTGTTTAGCAAACTTTTCAGACACATATGATAGATTAGAGCCAGAGTCAAATAGGATTAAAGCAGGTATATCATTAACAAGAAATGTACCCGTGACGACATCAGCAGTTTCTTTTGCCTCTTCGGCTGTCATCTGGAAGGATCTTGGTTGATTCCTCGGAGCAGAAGAACCCTTGACTGATTGCTGGGGTGAAGATGCAGGCGGAGGAACAAATCGGGGCCGATTACAGTCTTTAGCATGGTGCCCCAGTGTGATGCAATTACGACAAGCCTCACTGCGCTTCGGACATTCTGACCTATCATGACCGTTCTGTCTGCAGCAGTAGCACTTAACGAACGCAGGATCGCATTTTCCTTCGTGAATTTGCTTGCAACGAGGACAAGCAGGCTTTGGCGCTGAGGACACAGCATATGATTTAGCCTTCTTGGAAGACTGCTTATCTCCCTTCTTCGAACTTTCATTCTTCTTTTCCATTCTCTCCTTCCCAGCTTTCTCAGATTTTTCCTTCTTACTAGATTTAGCAATAAAAGGACATGCTCGCTCAGGATAGATTTCAAGCTCACCTACCCTAGCAATTTCAACTGCCTCAATATAACTTCTCGGTCTGCCAGATTTCACAAACTTTCGAATTTCTCTATCCAGACCATCCACAAAAAGATCCCTTCGTCTTTCATCAGTATCGACAGGGTGATCAGATAATAGCGAGAGCCTGGTAAATTCCAGCTCATAGTCTGTTACGGATCTTGTACCCTGCTGAAAGGATAGCAGAGTTTTCTCCATTTGGCGTTTAACATCCTGGGGGCAGTATTTCTCTTTCAGATGAATTTTAAATTGTTCCCAAGTAATGGATTTCTCCATTTCATCAGACATGGGATTTGTAATTGACTTCCACCATCGACCAGCTCCATCCTCTAACATTCCCGTTGCAAACGTCACCTTGTCTTCTTCATTACACTTGGAGAGTTTAAACGCTTTCTCTACATTAGCAACCCAGTCCATGGCTTTTACAGGATCTGATGACCCAGCAAATGTACGAGCCCCACATTTCTTAAAGTCCACAAACGTACACTCTCGTCCCACCTTAACGTGATGGTCGGAAGAGTCAGTCTCACTTTCATCAGATGACACATGCCTATGCTTCCTCTTTCGGTCTTTCTTCGGTTTTGCTAACATCTCTTCCCTATGTTTCAGTTCCAGCTCCTGCAACTTAAGTTCTCGCAACCTAAGTTCTTCTTCACGGCGCTTTAAGTCAATTTCTCGCTGGTTTTCCTCACCAGATTGCATCACCGCTTTACCCTTAATAAGCAAGTCTCTAATTTCCTTAAATCGGTCTTCAACCGCCATATCAGTCTGCAGTCGGTTTCTATCCATCATCAGCTGCATCTGTCTACGATTTTCCTCATTCAACTTATGAACGAGATCTATTAACTGAGCCTGCTGAGGAGGCACAGGGGTAGCAGTACTGCTTGAGTCATTAGCAGTATTTTCAGGGTCAGTGCCTAAGTCTTCTACATGAACAGATTCTTTATGATGATCAGCCGCAGCATCAGCAGCTTTACCAACAGTCGAGGTACCAGCAACAATCGGATTTTTATCAGCCATTGGCTGAAAATATAAAGGAAATAACTATTATTTCCTGATTCAAATAAGCACAATTCGAGTCATAATACCTACGTCAGATAATCACATCTAATTTCATTATTATGAAAGCAGTCAGTCAGGCTGACACCAAGTCAAGTCAGTATCAAGCAGTCAGTCCTTCCCCCGTCCTATCAGTCATCAATTGCCTATCTTAGGTCAAGTTGTGTGGGTAGTCCTTTACTAATTAGGTTACCCTAGGCCTCGGTGACTTGTTCGGGAATTCAGAGTCACATAGTCCATACCATACCAGTAGTTTAAGTATCGGGTGGCCAGTCCGATGATTAAACTGCTGCTCTGATACCAACTTTGTAACACCCGAGTTACCACAAACAGTACACGTCATAAAAATACATTTCATTAAGTAATAAATATTACTATTGTCTGATACCACAGGTCCACATACCTGATTCAAATAAAAACTACAAGATACTTAATTTCAAAATATATTAAAGATTAAATGGTGGTCTAAACCAGCTTCTAAATCTTCAATCAGAGTGCGGAAGACTGAACAAGCTACCCGAGACCTCAAATATCTTTTCAAAACTAGGCATCAGCAAAAGTCCAAAAATCTTCAATCCCCAAGTATCAAGTTCACTTAGCTTGGGATGAACTACCTGCTATAGTCTTAGCCTTATCAGCTTTTCCTGAAAAGAAAGATGTCATGACAGAGTAAGGTAACATAGCTTAGTGAGTTAACAGAGTACCATTAGTTACCATACATATATATCATACTATCATCTCATGTCAGCAAGTCAACACGTCAGAGACGGCAAAAGATTTGGGAGTCAACCCAAACTGTATTCCCATGTGTAAGGACGAAGCCCTACGGGAAGTGTATGGAAACGAGTCAGACAGGAAAGGAATCTGCAGAATTCCTTCCTGTGAATGGAGATCTCGCATTCGGTCCGATCAGTTTATGCAGTATGCAGAGGCAAATGTATCAATAGTCAAGTAAGCAGTAAGCATGATAAGTATTTGCATAAAATGTAAAAGTGAACATCCAATTCAAGGCAATTCAGGTGTCTAGCTTCAGTAATGTCAAAAGTAAGTCTCTATGAAACAATAAAGTATTCAAGAAACATGCAGCAATAACAAAAGTTTCCATACAGTTCAGTAACATTCACCTATAAGTATCGAAACATATGCAAGTAATTAATGAAATCTGTCACTCACAGTAGTCCTTAGTCAGATAGTGCTTAACGAATTAAGCTGTTCAATTTACTCTGTCAAATCGGCGGGTTCCTGCAGTTCAGTTTCAAGTCTGGTATATTAATGTCACGTTTGTAACATGATCTATATAACCCTAGTTATATAATCAGGTTATTGACATTCCTTGTTGTCGAGTCTGTGGTAGTTCCTATCGTCCCAAAGTGTGTCTATTCTTATCAGATTAATATGATCCATATAATTACAGATATATGGCCTTGAAACAAAGTCAACCATTTTACTAGCAAGGTGAATCGTGACATACAATTTTCTAAGGGTTCCTACATGGTCTGTTAATTTAGTTGAGCATGAAATAGTTATGGATCTTGAAACTTGTGAGTTTATCATAGACATAAGATACTTTCAATTACATTTACTCATAACACAAGGTTGATCAATAATTTAATCTGATTTAGGAATTTATCTTTGGCTCGGAACTAAACCAGATTTGAATTTAAGGAGATAGATTCGAAACACATACATATTCGAATCTAGGTGGTTAGATTCGAACACATACCTTCGAGTTTAGGGTATTAGATTCGAAACACACATACATTCGAGTCTTAGGAGGTCAGATTCGAAGCACACACACACATTAGATTCTAGGGGATTAAATTCGAAACTAAGTCATAGATTCAAGGATAGATTCGAACTAGGCCTTAGATTCTAGGATAGATTCAAACTAGGCCTATATTCGAGTCTAGACATGAATCTCTCGAATCTGTTCTTCTTGTTCAACGATTTTCCAGGTTTTTATCAACAAAACATGAACATAAAAGAGGGAGAACTAGTCACTAACCTTCGTCCAAGCTATAGCCTTCGATAATAGACGATTTCCAAGCCAAAACAGGTCCTAAACGAGAGCAAATCAGCTTCGAATGAAGAGAGTTTGAGAAATTTCGAGTTTGCTCTTCAAAAACGACCAAAAGACAGAAAAAGGGTCGAATTTACCTCAAATCAGGACGAAATCAAACATGCAATGACAGATTAATGTAGGGCTCGACGATATCTATCCGATGACGTATAAATCACGAGAATCCGACAAGCCGTTTAGGAGAAAAGCTAGAGAGAAGTCAGATTGTAGAGAGAGAGAGAGAGAGAGAGAGAGAGAGAGAGAGAGAGAGAGAGAGAGAGAGTTCTAGCTTTTCCAAACCTAAGAAATGAGGGATCATGCTCTATTTATAGAAAATAGAGAAAATCAGATTTTCTACAGAATTTCTGGAATTGACCAACTTTTATTCTTAACAATCTAATTTGCATTTTCCGATGCAAATAATAGCAAGGAAGTTCTAGATTTGCAATAATTATCTGTTAGACTAATTTTATTCATTTTTGTCCATTTCGACATTTTCAGTCTTTAATTTGTCTATTAAATAAATTTAATTATTAACTTTATTTCAGCTAAATTGGGGCAAGTTTTCATAACTAATTATAACTTAATATAATTAACTATTTAAAATTCATGTGTTCGGTTAATTACTAATAATTTGACAAAATCGCTTAATTATCCAAAGTAATCAAGGAACAAGCTGCAGCAGATGTATCCATACAAGTCAGTAACAATCTCCAATAAGTACCGAAACATATGCAAGTAGTTAATGCAATCTGTCACTCACAGCGGTCCTGAACAATACAAGTAATCAAAGAACATGCTGTGCAGTTGTCCAGTTTCAGCAGTGTCTATCATACGTTCCTAACATACGATTAAGTAATCAAGGAACAAGCAGCAGCAGATGTTTCCATACAAGTCAGTAACAATCACCAATAAGTACCGAAACATATGCAAGTAAGTAATGCAATCTGTCCCTCACAGCGGTCCTGAGCAATGCAAGTGATCAAGGAACATGCAGCAGCAGTTGTCCAGTTTCAGCAGTGTCTATCGTACGTTCCTAACATAGAATTAAGTAATCAAGGAAAAAGCAGAAGCAGATGTTTCCATACAAGTCAGTAACAATCACCAATAAGTACCGAAACACATGCAAGTAAGTAATGCAATCTGTCACGCACAGCGGTCCTGAGCAATGCAAGTAATCAAGGAACATGCAGCAGCAGTTGTCTAGTTTCAGCAGTGTCTATCATACGTTCCTAACATACAATTAAGTAATCAAGGAACAAACAGCTGCAGATGTTTCCATACAAGTTAGTAACAATCACCAATAAGTACCGAAACATATGCAAGAAAGGAATGCAATCTGTCACTCACAGAGGTCCTAAGCAATGCAAGTAATCAAGGAACATGCAGCAGCAGTTGTTCAGTTTCAAAAGTGTCTATCATACGTTCCTAACATATAATTAAGTAATCAATGAACAAGCAGCAGTAGATGTTTCCATACAAGTCAGTAACAATCAACAATAACTACCGAAACATATGCAAGTAAGTAACGCAATCTGTCACTCATAGCGGTGCTGAGCAAAGCAAGTAATCAAGGAACATGCAGCAGCAGTTGTCCAGTTTCAGCAGTGTCTATCATACGTTCCTAACATACAATTAAGTAATCAAGGAACAAGCAGCATGAGATGTTTCCATACAAGTCAGTAACAATCACCAATAAGTATCGAAACATATGCAAGTAAGTAATGCAATCTGTCACTCACAGCGGTCCTAAGCAAAGCAAGTAATCAAGGAAAATGCAGCAGCAGTTGTCCAGTTTCAGCAGTGTCTATCATACGTTCCTAACATACAATTAAGTAATCAAGGAACAAGCAGCATCAGATGTTTCCATACAAGTCAGTAACAATCACCAATAAGTATCGAAACATATGCAAGTAAGTAATGCAATCTGTCACTCACAGCTGTCCTAAGCAATGCAATTAATCAAGGGGAACATGCAGCAGCAGTTGTCCAGTTTCAGTAGTGTCTATCATACGTTCCTAACATACAATTAAGTAATCAAGGAACGAACAGCTGCATATGTTTCCATACAAGTTAGTAACAATCACCAATAAGTACCGAAACATATGCAAGTAAGGAATGCAATCTGTCACTCACAGCGGTCCTAAGCAATGCAAGTAATCAAGGAACATGCAGCAGCAGTTGTTCAGTTTCAAAAGTGTCTATCATACGTTCCTAACATATAACTAAGTAATCAATGAACAAGCAGCATTAGATGTTTCCATACAAGTCAGTAACAATCAACAATAACTACCGAAACATATGCAATTAAGTTACGCAATCTGTCACACATAGCGGTGCTGAGCAAAGCAAGTAATCAAGGAACATTCAGCAGCAGTTGTCCAGTTTCAGCAGTGTCTATCATAGGTTCCTAACATATAATTAAGTAATCAAGGAACAAGCAGCATCAGATGTTTCCATACAAGTCAGTAACAATCACCAATAAGTATCGAAACATATGCAAGTAAGTAATGCAATCTGTCACTCACAGCGGTCCTAAGCAATGCAATTAATCAAGGAACATGCAGCAGCAGTTGTCCAGTTTCAGCAGTGTTTATCATACGTTCCTAACATACAATTAAGTAATCAAGGAACAAGCAGCAGCAGATGTTTCCATACAAGTCAGTTTCAATCACCAATAAGTACCGAAACAAATGCAAGTAAGTAATGCAATCTGTCACTCACAGCGGTCCTGAGTAATGCAAGTGATCAAGGAACATGCAGCAGCAGTTATCCAGTTTCAACAGTGTCTATCATACGTTCCTAACATACAATTAAGTAATCAAGGAATAAGCAGCAGCAGATGTTTCCATACAAGTCAGTAACAATCAACAATAAGTACCGAAACATATGCAAGTAAGTAATGCAATCTGTCACTCACAGCGGTCCTAAGCAATGCAATTAATCAAGGAACATGCAGCAGCAGTTGTTCAGTTTCAAAAGTGTCTATCATACGTTCCTAACATATAATTAAGTAATCAATGAACAAGCAGCAGTAGATGTTTCCATACAAGTCAGTAACAATCAACAATAACTACCGAAACATATGCAAGTAAGTAACGCAATCTGTCAATCATAGCGGTGCTGAGCAAAGCAAGTAATCAAGGAACATGCAGCAGCAGTTGTCCAGTTTCAGCAGTGTCTATCATACGTTCCTAACATACAATTAAGTAATCAAGGAACAAGCAGCATCAGATGTTTCCATACAAGTCAGTAACAATCACCAATAAGTATCGAAACATATGCAAGTAAGTAATGCAATCTGTCACTCACAGCGGTCCTAAGCAATGCAATTAATCAAGGAACATGCAGCAGCAGTTGTCCAGTTTCAGCAGTGTCTATCATACGTTCCTAACATACAATTAAGTAATCACGGAACAAGCAGCAGCAGATGTTTCCATACAAGTCAGTATCAATCACCAATAAGTAACGAAACAAATGCAAGTAAGTAATGCAATCTGTCAATCATAGCGGTGCTGAGCAAAGCAAGTAATCAAGGAACATGCAGCAGCAGTTGTCCAGTTTCAGCAGTGTCTATCATACGTTCCTAACATATAATTAAGTAATCAAGGAACAAGCAGCATCAGATGTTTCCATACAAGTCACTATCAATCACCAATAAGTAACAAAACAAATGCAAGTAAGTAATGCAATCTGTCACTCACAGCTGTCCTGAGCAATGCAAGTAAACAAGGGGAATATGCAGCAGCAATTGTCCAGTTTCAGCAGTGTGTATCATACGTTCCTAACATACATATAAGTAATCAAGGAACAAGCAGTTGCAGATGTTTTCATACAAGTCAGTAACAATCACCAATAAGTATCGAAACATATGCAAGTAAGTAATGCAATCTGTCACTCACAGCTGTCCTAAGCAATGCAATTAATCAAGGGGAACATGCAGCAGCAGTTGTCCAGTTTCAGCAGTGTCTATCATACGTTCCTAACATACAATTAAGTAATCAAGGAACAAACAGCTGCAGATGTTTCCATACAAGTTAGTAACAATCACCAATAAGTACCGAAACATATGCATGTAAGGAATACAATCTGTCACTTACAGCGGTCCTAAGCAATGCAAGTAATCAAGGAACATGCAGCAGCAGTTGTTCAGTTTCAAAAGTGTCTATCATACGTTCCTAACATATAATTAAGTAATCAATGAACAAGCAGCAGTAGATGTTTCCATACAAGTCAGTTTCAATCAACAACAACTACCGAAACATATGCAATTTGTAACATCCAAGTTTCCACAAACAGTACACGTCATAATATTTCATTTGATTAATTAATAAATATTACTAACTGTTTGATACCACAGGTCCCACAGCAAGAATACTTAATTACAACAATATTAAAATCAAATGGTGGTCTAACTAGCTTCTAAATCTTCAATCAGAGTGCGGAAGACTGAACAAGCTACCCGAGACCGCATCATCTTTACAAAATAGGCATCATCAAAAGTCCAAAGGTCTGCTATTCATCAAAATCCAGATTCACTTAGCCTGGGACGAACTACCTGCTATGATCTTGCCTTTATCAGCTTTTCCTGAAAAAGAATTGTCATGACAGAGTAAGCTAACAAAGCTTAGTGAGTTAACAGAGTTCCATTAGTTACCTCACACACATAACATACTATCAGATCCTGTCGGCAACATGTCAGAGACGGCAAAAGGTTGGGAGACAACCCAGTCGGTATTCCCATGTGTAAGGCCGAAGCCCTACGGGAAGTGTATGGAAACAAGTCAATTAGGAAAGGAATCTGCAGAATTCCCTCCTGTGAATGGAGATCTCACATTCGGTCCGGTCGGATAATGCAATATGCAGCGGCAAATATTTATACAGTCAAGTAAGCAATGAGCATGATACGTATTTACATAAAATGTAAAAGTGAGCATGCAATCAAGGCAATTCAAGTGTCTAGCTTCAGTAATGTCAAGAGTACGTTTCTATGATACAATATAGTATTAAAGAAACATGCAGCAACAGTCAGTAGTTTCCATATAGTCAATACATTCACCGATAAGTATCGAAATATATGCAAGTATTTAATGAAAATCTGTCACTCACAGTAGTCCTTAGTCAGATAGTGCTTAACGAATTAAGCTGTTCAGTTTACTCTGTCAAATCGGCGGGTTCCTGCATTTCAGTTTCAAGTCTGGCATTTCAGTTTCAAGTCTGTGACATAATCTATATAACCCTAGTTACATAATTAGGTTATTATCAATTCTGGCTGTCGAGCCTGAGGTAGTTCCTATCGTCCCAAGATGAGTCTATTCTTATCAGATTAATACGATTGATCTATTTACAGATGTGTGGCCTTTAAACAAAGCCAATCGTATTACTAGCAAGGTGAAACATGACATACAATTTCTAAGGGTTCATACAGAGTCTGATAATTTATTTGTGCCTATAATAGATATGCATCTTGAACTTGTGAGTTTTATCATAATCAAACAATACTTTCAATTTCCTTAGATTGTTTAATAACTTAATCTGATTTAGAAATTTAACTATGGCTAGGAACTAAATCAGATTCGAATTAAGGCAACAGATTCGAATGGGCAACAGATTCGAATGGGCAACAGATTCGAACATCAATAGATTCAAACATCAATCTCGAATCTAGGGGGATCAGATCGAAATCAATAGATTCTATACTAGGGAAGATAGATTCGAAGGCAGCTAATTCGAGTCTAAGGGATTAGATTCGAAAACATACATCTTCGAGTCTAATAGATTAGATTCGAAACACATACCCTTCGAGTCTAGGAGATAGAATCGAAATCATCACCCTTTCGAGTCTATACATGAATGTCTCGAATTTGTTCTACTTGTTCATCGGTTTTCCAGGTTCTAACAACTAAATATGAGCATAAATGATAGAGAAATGGTTACTAACCTTCGTCCAAGCTATAGCCTTCGACTATGGATGATTTCCAAGCAAGAACAGGTCCTAAACGGGGGCAAATCAGCTTCAAATGAAGGAAAAATGAGCAAACTCGAAAATGCTCATTCAAAACCGAACCAAAAAGTCAGAAAAATGGTCGATCTTACCTCAAAACTGAACGAAATCAAACATGCAATTGTAGATTCGTGAAGAACTCGACGATCTCTATCCGATGGCGTATGAATCACGAGAATCCGACGGTTCGATTAGTAGAAAAGCTAGAGAGAAGATGCAACTTAGAGAGAGAAGGAGGAGAGAGTTCTTAGATTTCCAAACCTAAGAAATGAGGAGGGGAGGTCATATTTATAGGGAAAATAGGGAAAAATCAGATTTTCTACTGAATTTTTCGGAATTGACCAACTTTATTTCCCATCAATCCGATTTGCATATTTGTCTTTTAGTCACATTTTTTATTCATTTTAGTCCGTTTCGTCACTTTCAGTCTTTAATTTGTCATTTAGCTGAATTTTAATTATTAACTTAATTTCAGCTAAATTTTGGGCAACATTTCATAATTAATTATAACTTAATATAATTAATTATCACAGATTCATATTTTCAGTTATTTACTAATAATTGGATAAAATTGCTTTATTATCCAAAGTCTGTTGCTGTAATTTGTATTTAATAAATTACGGGCTGTTACAATCTTCCCCCGTTAAATTGATTCCGTCCTCGGAATCGACTAAGGCAGGAATAACTTCGGATACTTCTGCTTAATCTCGTCTTCTCGTTCCCAAGTTTGCGCAAATCCCTTATGGTATTTCCATTGAACTAACACCATTGGAATTTCCTTGTTGCGTAATTTCGAAACCTTATGATCGATTATACGCTCGGGCTCTTCTTCGTATCGCAACTGCTCATCAATTTGCACATCTTTCCAAGGAATCACAGCTTCAGCGTCAGCTAAACACTTTCGAAGATTACTCACATGAAATACATCATGAATCCCAGTCATTTCGGCAGGCAACTTCAATCTGTAGGCCTGCAATCCTACACGCTCGAGAATTTCAAAAGGACCCACAAATCGAGGGCTCAACTTCCCCCGTTTGCCGAACCTTACTATTCCTTTTCTTGGCGAAACCTTCAGCAACACTTTATCTCCAACTTCACACGCAATCGGCTTACGTCTTCTATCATGATACTTCTTTTGTCTGTCTTGAGAAGTCTGAATCCGCTGTCGAATCAACTGTAGTTGGTCATGGGCTTCTTGCAGAATCGCTGGTCCAGAGATCGGGCGTTCTCCTGTTTCCCTCCAACAGGTTGGAGTTCGGCATCGACGTCCGTACAAAAGCTGATATGGAGGCATACCAATAGTCGAGTGATAACTATTGTTATAAGCAAACTCCACAAACGGCAGGTGAGTATCCCAACTTCCACCGAGATCAATCACACAGGTACGTAACATATCTTCTAGGGTCAAAATTGTCCTCTCACTTTGCCCGTCAGTTTCAGGATGATAGGCAGTGCTCATCTTAAGTTCAGTTCCTAGTCCATTCTGAAAAGCCTTCCAAAAACGAGAAGTAAATCTGCTGTCACGGTCCGATACTATAGACAATGGCACACCATGTCTAGTCACGATTTCTTTCATGTATAATTCAGCTAACTTTTCGAGGCGTTCATCTTCACGTATGGGTAGAAAATGGGCTGACTTAGTAAGTCGATCCACTATTACCCATATAGAGTCATGATTCCGCTTTGTCCTGGGCAGCTTCGTCACAAAGTCCATGGTTATGTGGTCCCACTTCCATTCCGGGATCGGCAATGGTTGTAGTTCCCCATACGGCTTCTGATGTTCAGATTTGACTTGTAAACGAGTCATGCAATTTTCTACATATCGCCCCACGTCCTTCTTCATTCCAGGCCACCAATATTCCGTCCTCAAATCTTGATACATTTTAGTAGAACCAGGGTGTATCGAAAATTTCGACATATGAGCTTCCGACAGAATTTGATTCCGAATACCTCCTAGTCTGGGAACCCATATTCTATTCAAGAACCGCCTAAGACCGCTATTATCAAGAGTCAGCTGGGTCACATAAGTAACCATACGTTCAGATTTCAAGTTCTCATCCCGAATGGCTTCGGTTTGAGCGGCAATAATCGACTCAGGCAAGGCAGACTCCAAAACAACAAAAGTCAAAGCATAACATCGGGTATAATGGTCTTGTCCGGTTTTGCGGCTTAGGGCATCTGCTACAACGTTTGCTTTACCTGGATGGTAAAGGATTTCACAGTCATAGTCTTTAATCAATTCCATAGATCGCCTTTGTCGCATATTCAGCTCTTTCTGGTCAAATATATACTTCAGACTTTTGTGATCTGTATATAACTTGCATCTAGTCCCATACAGATAATGCCGCCAAATCTTCAGTGCAAAAGTCACCGCTGTCGAATCAACTGTAGTTGGTCATGGGCTTCTTGCAAAATCGCTGGTCCAGAGATCGGCCGTTCACCTGTTTCCCTCCAACAGGTTGGAGTTCTGCATCGACGTCCGATCAAAAGCTGATATGGAGGCATACCAATAGTCGAGTGATAACTATTGTTATAAGCAAACTCCACAAACGGCAGGTGAGTATCCCAACTTCCACCGAGATCAATCACACAGGCACGTAACATATCTTCTAAGGTCAAAATCGTTCTCTCACTTTGCCCGTCCGTTTCAGGATGATAGGCGGTGCTCATCTTAAGTTCAGTTCCTAGTCCGTTCTGAAAAGCCTTCCAAAAACGAGAAGTAAATCTGCTGTCACGGTCTGATACTATAGACAATGGCACACCATGTCTAGTCACGATTTCCTTTACGTACAATTCAGCTAACTTTTCGAGGCGTTCATCTTCACGTATGGGTAGGAAATGGGCTGACTTAGTAAGTCGATCCACTATTACCCAAATAGAGTCATGATTCCGCTTTGTCCTGGGCAATTTCGTCACAAAGTCCATGGTTATGTGGTCCCACTTCCATTCCGGGATTGGCAATGGTTGTAGTTCCCCATACGGCTTCTGATGTTCAGATTTGACTTGTAAACAAGTCATACAATTTTCTACATATCGTCCTGCGTCTTTCTTCATTCCAAGCCACCAATATTCCGATCTCAAGTCTTGATACATTTTAGTAGAACCAGGGTGTATCGAAAATTTGGACATATGAGCTTCCGACAGAATTTGATCACGAATACCTCCTAGTCTGGGAACCCATATTCTATCCATGAACCGTCTAAGACCACGATTATCAAGGGTCAGCTTGGTCACATAAGTAACCATACGTTCAGATTTCAAGTTCTCATCCCGAATGGCTTCGGTTTGAGCGGCAATAATCGACTCAGGCAAGGCAGACTCCAAAACAACAGAAGTCAAAGCATAACATCGGGTATAATGGTCTGGTCCGGTTTTGCGGCTTAGGGCATCTGCTACTATGTTTTCTTTACCTGGATGGTAAAGGATCTCACAGTCATAGTCTTTAATCAATTCCATAGATCGCCTTTGTCGCATATTCAGCTCTTTCTGGTCAAATATATACTTCAGACTTTTGTGATCTGTATATAACTTGCATCTAGTCCCATACAGATAATGCCGCCAAATCTTCAGTGCAAAATTAGCTGAAATAAAGTTAATAATTAAAATTCAGCTAAATGACAAATTAAAGACTGAAAATGACGAAACGGGCTAAAATGAATAAAAATGTGACTAAAAGACATTTATGCAAGTCGGATTGTTGGGAAATAAAGTTGGTCAATTCCGGATAATTCAGTAGAAAATCTGATTTTCTCCCTATTTTCCTATAAATAGGGCAGCCCTCCTCATTTCTTAAGTTTGGAAAATCTAGAACTCTCTCCTTCTCTCTCTCTAAGATTGTCCTTCTCTCTAGCTTTTCTCCTAATCGAACCGTCGGATTCTCGTGATTCTTACGCCATCGGATAGAGATCGTCGAGCTCTTCACGAATCAACCATTACATGTTTGATTTCGTCCGAATTTGAGGTAAGATCGACCCCCTTTTCTGTCTTTTGGTTCGGTTTTGAAAGAGCAATTTCGAGTTTGCTCATTTTCCCTTCATTTGAAGCTGATTTGCTTCCGTTTAGGACCTGTTTTTGCTTGGAAATCATCCATAATCGAAGGCTATAGCTTGGACGAAGGTTAGTGACTATTTCTCCCTCATTTATGTTCAAGATTCGTAGTTAAAGACCTGGAAAGCTGATGAGAAAATGAACAGATTCGAGAGACTTATGATCAGACTCGAATGTGTGTATTTCGAATCTAAACTCTTAGATTCGAATGTGTATGTTTCGATTCTATCTCCTTAAACTCGAATGAGGCCTTCGAATCTATGTGTTGATTTCGATTCTATCATCTGTCTTCGAATCTAGGGTTGTTTTCGAATCTAGGTATTGGCTTCGAATCTATCTCCTTAGATTCGAAATGAGGCTGTTCGAATCTGCCTCCTTAAATTCGAAATTTTCCATTTAACGAATCTGATTATGTTCCTAGCCTAAGATTAATTCCTAAATCAGATTAAGTTATTAAATAACTTAATGAAATGAAATATTATGACGTGTACTGTTTGTGGAAACTTGGATGTTACAAAGTTGGTATCAGAGCAGCAGTTTAATCATCGGATTGGCCACCCGATACTTAAACTACTGGTATGGTATGGACT
>JAANYP010007927.1:0-24177 GCA_020465985.1 Centrapalus pauciflorus | reverse complement strand
CCAAAGTCCCCGCTCCGGTTTTGACTTTAGGTATCGTAGAATCCGCTTCACAGCTTTCATGTGCATCTCCTTCGGATTAGCTTGAAACCTAGCACAAATACACACAGCAAACATGATGTCAGGTCTTGAAGCAGTTAAATACATAAGTGATCCAATCATGGCCCGATATAACGTCGGATCCACATCGGTATCACTTTCAGTACCCGGTCCGAGATTGTGATTCACTTGAATCGGCGTGCTGAAATGAGCAGTCAATTTTGTTCCTTCCATCCCGAAACGCTCTAATATGTCATAGACATACTTCGTCTGATGGATAAACATCCCTTCCTTCTTCTGGTCAACTTGTAACCCCAAAAAGAAAGTTAACTCTCCCATTGCACTCATCTCGAATTTCGACTTCATCACCTTCTCGAAATCTTTGCACATCTGTTCGTCTGATGATCCAAAAATGATATCATCGACGTACACTTGTACCAAGATAAAATGTTCTCCCTTCCTCTTAACAAATGTTCTCCCTTCCTCTTAACAAATAGAGTACTATCTATCCTACCCCTTTCAAACCCGTTTTCTAATAAATGGTTGGATAGAGTCTCGTACCACGCCCTTGGTGCTTGATGCAATCCATATAGATCCTTATCTAAGCGATATACTCTATCAGGATATTTTGGATCTGTGAATCCGGGTGGTTGTTCTACATACACCAACTCCTTCACTTTCCCGTACAGGAAAGCACTCTTAACATCCAATTGATCTACCTTAAAGCCCTTGAAGGAGGCAAAAGCTAAAAACAACCTAATGGCTTCCAGCCTTGCTACAGGTACAAAAACCTCGTTGTAATCGATTCCCTCCTCTTGGTTGAAACCCTTTACAACTAGCCTAGCCTTGTTGCGCGTGACTATACCCCGATCGTCTCCTTTGCACTTAAAAACCCATTTGGTTCCTATAGCAACTTCCCCTCAAGGTAATGGAACTAACTCCCACACTTCTAGTTTCCTAAATTGCGAAAGTTCTTCCTGCATCGCTTCAACCCAGGAGTTATCCTTAAGTTCCATTTGCACATTCTTAGGCTCTACTTGCGATATGAAACACGAATAGAGACATGTGTGATATGCCTCGGAGTCATTTATCATCGACAACAACACAGTGTTGTTATTTAAACTACTCCTAGTCCTCACACCCTCGTTAGGATTTCCTATGATGCTTTCTATAGGATGATTCTTGTTAATCCTAGAGGTCTCTATCTCATCAACCCTTAGATTATCTCCTAAGTTAGATCCTATTTCACCTAATGGGGGAACAGACTCAGTCTCTACATTTTCCTCCTCGAGGACATTTTCCTCAGAGTTGGAACTTGTTGCTTGAGTCTGATTCTCAGTGGTAGGTGCTTCTGGATCAGCAACTTCTGGAGATCCATCTACAGTCGCAGTAGGCTCGGATGTGGATTCAAACGTAGTCCTCGGAAATGTATGGCCATCGTCATTCAGATGCAACGTCGCCATGTCCTTTTCGATTGTACCTGCATTATCATCCAAAGGAATGTTAAATGACTCAAATAATTTATCATAGTCAAATATCCATTCCGGACCTGTTTGGGGTTCATGTGTATAACTTGTGACTTCAATGTTATACACAATCTCCACTGTACCATTTGTTTTGTTAAAAACCCGTTTGTTTGGTGAGTTCGGCACATAACCTAGGAAGTATCCTTCGTCAGCCTTTTCACCAAACTTCAGTTGATGTTTTGTATGCAAAAGAGTGCATGGTACCCCAAACGGTTCGAAGCCAGTTAAATTAGGTGGCCGTTTGTTCAAAATTTCATAACATGTTTTGTTCAAAGATTTGACTGTAAGGACTCGGTTTAAAATATGGCACGCGGTATTCACTGCCTCCCCCCAAAACATGGTAGGAAGCTTTGAATCCGAAAGCATAGTCCTTGCAGCCTCAATCAATGTCCTAGTTTTACGTTCGGCCACCCCATTTTGTTGAGGTTCATATGGTGCACTGAATTGATGCACTATGCCCTTTGATAGGCAATATACACCAATTACAGTGTTTTTGAACTCAGTTCCATTATCACTACGTATCCGTTTAACCCTTGTTCCGTAGGAATTCTCCACTTGGTCTAAGAACCCGATGAGCTTGGAAGTCGTCTCGTCCTTTGTACCTAAAAAGAAAACCCAAGAAAAGCGTGAGTAATCGTCAGTGATAACCAAACAAAACCAACTACCTCCTATACTCCTTTTGTTGATTGGCCCGAAGAGGTCCATGTGCAACAAATCGAATGTTGAGGTTATGGAGTTCTGCGTCTTGGACTTGTGTGTCTTCTTATGTTGTTTGCCCTTCTTGCACGGTAGACACTTGTCCTCGAACTGAAAGCTCTTCATAGGCACACCTTGCACCAGTCCATTCTTCGTTATGTAATTCATCTTCCTTAGGTGCAAGTGAGCCATGCGTCTGTGCCACAATACCGATTCCGTCTCCGAAGCTTTGGATAGTAAACAAATTGGCCCCATCGAAGTCTCTGGCTTGTTCATATCAAGCATGTACAAGTCGTTCTTCCTTGGCGCCCGCATCAATACCCATTCTTCAGGAATCTTGAATCCCGGTTTTAGCACTAACGCCTCAGTGTCCGTGAACAACACTGAGTTCTTCTTGTCACAGATTTGAGATACACTAATGAGATTGTGAACCAGTTTATCAACGTGATAAACTTGGTCCTACTTGATCGTCCCATTAGTGACTACTCCGGTACCCGTGATGTTTCCTCCTTTGTTACCGGTGAATGATACAAACCCCCGATTCCCACCCTTGAAGTCTGTAAGTAGACCTCTTTCCCCCGTCATGTGCCTGGAGCGTCCACTGTCGACGAACCCCTTGTTGTTTGGACCTGTGGTAATCTCCTGCACATGAAAGAAAATAGGTTAGTGATCACGGGGAACCCAAGCCATGACTGACTTGGTTATACCATTCTCGTCCACATACTTAAACTCTTTCAAATACCCATCTCGCCTTTCAGGTGACTTGGGTCGTTGAACAGGAGTCTGTTGTGGTGCCGAGTGATTTAAATTCACTCTTTGCCTTTGAGTAGGCATTTGTTGTGGAGCTCTAGAATAATTCCTATTATATTGCATTTCAGACTGTGATCCCTGAGCTCTAACCGGTGCGTACTGTCTAACTGGAGTATGAGACCTAACTGGAGTGTGTGACCTGCTAGGTGTTGTGCTCCTATAGACTTGTTGAGGTGCTGACCTAGGTTGATTAATGACACGATTCGGTGAATTTGTCCTAACCACTTCCTTTGGTCCAACCTTTACGGGTGTTTGTTTCACAACTGGTTTTGGTGCGGCATGCACAGTTTTCTCGGTACTCTGAGAACTACTAGTGCTTGCCACATTGGTTGAGGGCTTAACAGGTGTTGGGTTCACTGTCTTAGGTGTAACATCGGCTTTCCTAAGTGGACAGTGAGAAGCAACATGCCCCTTCTCATGACATCTGAAGCAAGACATCTTATCTATGGACTTTTTGTGTGTACCCTTAGACTTAGGTGTCTCACTAGTATCTTGGTCCTTATGTACATCTATGGCGACTGGCTCATCATCCTGATCAGCCCAATCAATTTTATGTTTTCCTGCAGGTGTTTCACTGGAGGAAGTCACAAATTTGACTTTCTTAACCTTGACAGTTGTGTCAGCCGCCTTAGGTGTATTTTCTACTATAGGCTCAGATAAAGGTTTAGGTGTGTCCTCTAAGTCTACTGATTTGTCAGTTTTCTCCTGAGGCTGAGGCACATAGTTTGCATTAAAAGGTGGAGGAATTTCATGAAATCCTAGACCTACGGGCTTTTTAGACTGTCTTTGGGCATCTAAAACTTTCCCTAGGTTTAGGCTTGAATTCCTAAACTTCTCTAGCTTACTGTTTGCCTCTGCTACCTTTACCTTTGTTTCGGCTAGCTCAATGTCTTTGTCTTTAAGGTTTTTTGTCAAGGCCTCTACATGCTCATACATAAGCTCTATTCTAACACACTGCTCTCAGTTTGTCTTTCAGAACTATTACGTCTTGAGCATCAGCCTTAAGTTTTTCTTTAAGATCTTGCTTAATATCGTTCAGGCTAGCGTTTTCAATTTTTAAATTTTCATTTTGAGCAGTTATGGTTTTATGTGATTCTAAAACTAGATTTAACCTATCGTTAGAATTAACACACAACGCACATAATTCACGAAAAAGAGAGTAAGTCAGACTAACCTTTGAGTTAGCAGATTCCACGTTGGCCATCTGAGCAGCAAACTCCAGAACTGTCTGATCATTCGTCTTTTCCACCCACATCGGACTGTTTTCCCTTGTGGTCTGCTCTTCTCCTTCACACCCAGTCTCCGTGACTTCAGCCATAAAAGCCCGAGCATTTGACTCTGGATGTGAGCTCCAGTCGTAAGTACCATCTAGCTGTCTGTCTGAAGTGACATTGGATAGTAGACCAGCTAGATTGGCTTGACCAGATGATGAACTTGGAAGGTATCGTTGTTGACACTGATTCTGAAACTGTCCCTGATGCTGACTCTGCCCTTGGTACGTTTCAACCTTCGGTCTCTGGCATTCTCTGGCGAAGTGTCCCAGACCTTGACAATTGTAGCACTTTACCTTGGACTTATCAAATCCAATCCCATTGTTGTTCATTGTCAGATTCCTCCCAGTTCTTTTGATGAATCTCTTAACCCGTTGGGTTACCATGGCCAGTTGCCATTTAAGATCCATTTCCTCAAGATCATCAGGGTCGACCTGATGGTAGTCCTCATCCCAGAGAGCAGGATCGTTTATTTTCCCCTGAACACAATTCCCGTACGCGGCCACAAAAGAAGCAAGCAGATTCAAATGATCTTCCGCTGATTTTGCGCTCATGGGCATCTTCGAATAGCTCTGAGATGTCGATGCCTGTTGTACTTGAGGCTGCGGTTCTTCCGATCTTCCTAATCCTAAGAACGCGCGATTCAGTGTGTCATCAGACTCTGCTGGTGACGACGTTTCTCCGGTGAAAAACGCTGTAGCAGTCTTCAGATCGGCGGTCGCTGAAGGTTTTGTTGACTTTCCAAAATACATTGCTGGATTCTGGACTTGTTCGTAATCAGTTTCGGCCTTCAGTAGCTCGAAGTGATATGCCCGCAACGTTCCCACAATATCATCCAGAGATTGAGTATAATACTTGTCTTCATTCAGCTTGATCATTGCCACATACATAGCCCATTTGGCTGGTAAGGCATCAAGAAGCTTGTTGTTCTTGTCGGTGTCAGTATACTCAATCCCGTGACTTTCAAGTTCCGTCAACAGATGATAGAACCGGGTGATGATATCATCCAGCTGTTCATCCTTTAACGCCTTGAAAATCACAAACTGTTGTTTCAACAGCTCTGTACGCTTTCTACGAACCCTAGGATTACCCTCACACCTCTTCTCTAGAGACTCCCAAAGTTCCTTTGACGTCTTTTGAGTCCTAAATGTGTGCAGTATATCCTGAGGCAAAGCCATTCGGATTATCGAGAAAGCTTTGTTTTCGGCTTCATACAATTTCTTATCATCCTCCTTCATCATTTGGTATGATAATACTTTCTGACGGCCTTCAACTTCAGAAACTGGTGGAATATATCCTTCGTCGATACACACCCACATGAGCATGTCATTAAAACGCACGAAATCGGTAAACCGATCTTTCCACCAGTAATATTCCTCGATCTTCATCAGCTTAGGCGGAGCGTTTGCCTTCCGGACCTCATGGTCCATTTCCAGGAATTTTTGAAGATTTGACATCTTTTCGAAAGTAATTAAATTGAACTTAATTAATTTAATTCGAAACTAATTTGAATTAATTCGTTCGAATCTAGGTAGATTCGAATATAATCAGATTCCAATTTATTTGGGATTAAATTCGATTAAGTGTTATAATTCAATTAAACTCGAAATTATGTCAGATTCGAAAGTCCTTAGATTCGAAGGTCAGGCAAACTCGAAGTCACAGCAGATTCGAACCCTATTCGATACTAGACCAAACTCGAATTAAACTCGAATGTAAGTAGACTCGAGACCCTATTCGAATGAAACACAAACTCGAAATAGATTCGAAACCCTCTGTATCAGACTCGAAAGGAGCAGATTTGGTTAGACTCGAAAATAAGTGTAACCCTAATTACCCCTAATAGATTCGAGCGCCGCAAACTCGAAAAAACGGCTAACACTTTGATTTTTTAACGTTTTGCAGATTAAATCAATTTTTTTGCAATGAAAAATATTGATTTCGATCAAAAACGTGAAAAACCACAAAGTATTTCCCAGATTACTATTTGCTAAGCTCGACGAACACGAAAAAATACGATTTTGAGAGAAAAACCGTTTACAAGCGTCAAGAAACCTAGAATGTATCTAGATGAACACGAAGAACACCAAGAACACTCTGTAGGCTCTGATACCACTTGTAAGGTCTACCACTACGAGATCTATCTAGACGCGGAACCGTCAACGAGTGCGGAATCCTCGTTAACGGGTAGACGGAAACAACTCTCACACACGAAACACGGAGACTATCAGAAGCTGAACGAACGACACACGAACGATCCTACAAACTGATTCTCTCTGAAACAGCACTAACACTGATGATAAACTCGAGATCGCCTTTTGCTTAATCACTCACGAATTCTGCAAAAAGTCTAATAATATTTCGAGTCTATCCCTAATTATAGAGGCTAATTCGAGTCTGTTATGGGCCAAACTCGAATCTGGCCCAAGGCCCATTCGAGTTTGTCAGGATCTAAAACTGAATAACCAAGATTAACTGATTTGAAATTTATCAGAGTATAAATCAATAATCTTGCTTTGAATCAAAATTTAATTAAGAAGTTTGCGGAATAACACTTAATTATTTTGACAAAACTTTCAGAACCAATGAAGCATAAAACATAAGAAGTAATCAAGACTGTTTGTATTGCTGAATTCAATGATTACAATCACCTCTAATCTGTTTGATTAGACGAAGAACACAGACTGTTCTTAGGGTTTTACAACCTTAGATGCTTAAGAAAACTTAATCAATAAAGCAATTACAGACTCAAAATATGCAGAAAACTCCTATACAATAGAACGACCTATTCTCTGTATTTATATTGCTTCTTGATATGTTTTCTTGACGAACTATGACTTCTCTAATAGTAGATATGCTGGAATCTTCATGTAGATATAGTTTCCTGAAAATCAGCACTTTCTGTTTCTGAAACTGTTGAGCAGCTTGAATCTCTTGACAGCATGAACTGAGCAGCTTGAGTTGTTTTGCTCTGGCAGCTTGAACTTTTACACTGGCAGCTCGAGTTTCTTCAACTAGCAGCATGAACTTTGTATTTACATGTAAAATCTACTAACAGTCTGAGAAGTCTAACTAACAGTTTGAACATACTTAAACTATTTCCCAACAATCTCCCCCTAACTTAAATTCTTTGCACAAGACTTTAAGTTCTATACAAAAATGGAAATGAAAAAGTAAACTGTTATTCACAAACCAAGGCTTTCAAAAACTTACAACTGTGCAAGTTTATGATCTATAGCCTTCAAAAATTCTTTCTTCATCTCTTCTTTATCACAAGATATTCTAGCTGATTTAATTTGCAGCAGCATATCTTTTGAAAAATTGTAAAAATCAAGATTGAAGAAGATACCAGATCCATCTGTGAATTTGATTCTGAATGTCTTTGACTTGACAAACAGATCAATCTTCTTGATCTTTTTCCCTTTCTTTTCAGCATCTTCTATCTCTTGTCTTGCAAACTCAGGGTCAACCACTATACTTAGATCTTTGATGAGTTGCTTGACTTGTGGAAGAGCAGACCTCACTTGTGTAACTGACCCTATATTGTACATCTTTATCAATTCATCTCTGGTCAGCTTCTGTACTATCTGCCAAAAAGTGTCATACTCCTCTTCAGGTCCAGACTCTCTTCTGATTACAAACTTCATTCTCAAGTCACGGTCATCCAGTGACTTAGCAAACCAGTAGTTGATTTGAGGCTTTGTAAAATCATGTTGATCAATCAGCTTCTCTATCTCCATAGCCTTTTGTAGTTGTTGCTCAAAGAGCACCCTTTTAACCGATGAAGGAATAGAGACAACTGCTTGATCAGAGGGAGCAGGTGCACTGGCACCAGCTTCAGCTTGGACTGATTGGGTTGATGGTTGAGCTTCTGGAGAGACTTGTGTTCTCAGTCTTTTGTCCATCTCCTTATCATGAATTTCCTGCAGCCTTTCAGTAGACATGGACTGAGCCATTTTCTTTGGAATACCTGCTGCAAAGGCAAAATTGATAAGAAATCTTCTATGCTCAGCCTTGGAGTGCCCTGTTGGCATCTTTCTTTTCCTTTCTCCTTGCTTGGCCACAAACCCCTTCAAGTAATCACCTAAAGTCTCATCATCATCCATTGGGGTTTGGGCTTGCTGCTCTAATTCTTTGTCTTGTTCTTCTGCTATTTTTCTTGCAACTTCAGCATCAAAGGCAATTTGGGCTTCTTTTGAAGAAAATTTATGCTTTGGAGACTCTATGAGAATGCCCTTGCCTTTGTCTTTTGTAGCAGATGTTGTAGCTTGGACTGTGCTTGATGGAGCTTGAATTCCTTCTCTGATCACAACTCCAGTGACTTTTGAAGGAGCAGCTTGAGTTTCTAGGCTAACAGCTTGAGAAGCTGTTGGGACTGCTAGCCTAGAAACTGGGACTGTTGGTGCTACTTGGACTGTTGTTGTTGTTGGAGCTGCTTGGACTGATGTAGGAACCTCCTGATTCTCCCCCTTTTTGGAAGCATTGGTTTGGTCAGAAGGACCTACAACCTTTGCCCCTTGGGTTTGAATCATCTGCTCTAATTTCACAATTTTATTTCCACAGAGAGTGAAGCCTCTGTGATGATAATCCATCCTCTTATTCTGAGCAGCCTCTGCCTGCTTGAGGGCAAAAATTTGAGCTCCCTGTGCAGCAATGATGGACATTTGATAGTCTAACATGGCTACAACAGGTTTGAGCCTGGGATCCGTTAAAAGCAGTTGTTGCAGACTAGCCTCAAGATCAGAGAGCACCTGAGGTGCTTGTGATCTATCACTGACATTGAAACCAGAAGTAGAAACTTCTGGGCCCCTCTTTTCTTGGTTCTGGGGACTTCCAGCTTGTGTTTGCACACTTGCTGTTGCCATGGGTGTGGTCTTAGCTATGTTGGCACTGTCATGTGCCTCTTGTGCAGAGACATCAGTAGTGCCAGCCACAGAACCCATATGAACCATCTCTGAAGAGATGTTCACCTCCTGAGTGAGGATGGGAGTTTCCTCAAGTGGTTCCCTTTGGATATGCTGTGCAGGAGTATCCTCCTGCACAGGGATATATGGCTCTTGCTGATGGGAGGAGGAGGAAGGAGCTCCTGGTCCCCTTTTTCTTTTGTATATGTTTCTGAGTGGGCGTGTTGGCTGTACAAAAGGATCAGATAGAATATTTGTATCATGAGGAGTGGGTTAGGGTCCTGGGGGTGAAGCAGGAATGTTGGGCTGTGTCTGCTCAGGACCCTCTCCTCTGTATCCTGGAATGATGTTCATCATTGCAGAGGGCAATGGAGCATCTATACTTACAAAATTGGCACTTGGCTTTAACAGCCTTTTGATTGAAGACAATGAGTGCCTATGAGAAACATGTATCCGTTTATGTAAATGTGAAGTTGTGCAGGTGTGTGCAATAAGTTCTGCCAAAAACCTAGGATACATCAAAAATTTCCCATTCTTTAGGGAATGATGCCTTAACATTCCTTGAAAGATCATGTTTGAAAAATTGAACTGTTGGCCAGTAGAAAAGCAGACTAAGGCAGTGGCAATATTTGAAGAAAACTCAGACCAACCAGTTCTTTTGGGGCTTAAACATTGCTGAATAATATGCACAAGGTATTTCCATTTAGGAGAAAAATGTGCCTTAAGAAAAGTAAAAGAATCAGCAGGGCCCCTATAACCAATATTTTGAAGACCAAAATGTAAAGCTTGAAGGGATAGGTCAGTCATACCTGAGGCATCTTGAAGATGCAAGTGATGTCTGATGGATTCCTCAGTGATATTGATGACAGTTCCATCAATCTTGGATATGAGAGTAGGCACTCCATTGATGGTTTGAACAGAAGCATGATTCCAAAACTGTTCAATATGAGAGATGTATATAGTAGGGTTTATGGTTAGGGCATAATGGATATGGGAGTGCCTGAGGAAATCCATCATTGCATGAAACGGTTGAAGTTCAGAGTGTTTTAGGGTGTATGGGAGGCAGTTATGCTCTTTTACGAACTCCATGGATGAACAAACGATGGTTGTAGGGTTTGAAAGAAGAATGTGTGATTCGTTCAGAGAGAAAGCAGAAGGCCGTGGAAGAAGAATATGTAACTGGTAGTTACAACTGAACGAAACCGGGACCTTTAAAGGTTTCGAAAAGGTTGGGTCCCGCGCACACATTTGAAAAATTACCCAAATACCCTGCACACTTTGACAGATCAAGTGAAAATAACTAGCAGTCCGAGAAAATGAACTAGCAGCATGAGAAAATACTCATGCTGTTAGTGTAAAATTGTGCAACTTTTCAATGGAACAGTGTCTCCCCCTTAAATTAGCATACTGAGTCGATAATAATGAAAACCAATTAATCCATGTTTACCATACCAATATTTGATATTAGGAAAGTGAACCTTCCCACATCAAAAGGTTTTGTAAATAGATCAGCTAGCTGATCATCTGTATGTATTTTGGTAACTTGGATTAATTTCTTTTCATTACAATCTCTGATGAAGTGAAACCTGATTTCTATATGCTTGGTTTTTGGGAATTTCACTGGGTTTTGCACAATGCTAATTGCACTTGAATTGTCAATATAAATAGGAGTGGATAAGAAATTCATACCATAGTCTCTTAGCTGATTTTGAATCCACATTACCTGGGAGCAGCAGCTTGCAGCTGCTACGTATTCTGCTTCAGTGGATGATGTGGAGACAGTTGTTTGCTTTTTGCATTGCCAAGAGACCGGTCTTGCTCCTAAGTATTGACATCCACCAGTTGTGGATTTTCTGTCAATGTTGCATCCACCATAGTCACTGTCAGAATAAGCAGTTAGTTCAAAAGGAGAGTCTTTAGGATACCATAGACCTAAATGTGGTTGGCCTTTAAGATATCTAAAGATTCTCTTAACAGCAACCAAGTGAGAATCCTTTAGAGAGCATTGAAACCTAGCACACACACAGACAACAAACATAATATCAGGTCTTGAAGATGTTAGATACATGAGAGATCCTATAAGGGATCTGTATAGATGAATATCCACATCTATGCCATCTTTGTCTGTATGGAGCTGTTTATGAGGATCCATTGGAGTGCTTGCAACCTTTGTGTCTTGATAGCCAAACTTTTCCAATATGTCTTTGACATACTTTGATTGACTTATGAATAGACCAGTAGGCTTCTGTTTAACCTGCAGCCCTAGAAAGAATGTGAGTTCCCCCATTGAACTCATTTGAAACTTTTTGTGCATTAGGGCCTCAAATTCTTTGCACAAACTATCATTAGTTGAGCCAAAGATGATGTCATCAACATAGATTTGGACAAGTAGAATCTCAGCTTTGATGGATTTAGTGAAGAGTGTTTTGTCCAGAGTGCCTCTCTTGAATCCATTCTGTAGAAGATATGATGACAGTGTGTCATACCATGCTCTGGGGGCTTGGTGAAGACCATAGAGAGCTTTGTCTAGCTTGTACACCCTGTCTGGATACTTGTAGTCTTCAAAACCAGGAGGTTGACACACATATACTTCCTCTTCAATTGTCCCATACAGGAAAGCAGACTTAACATCCATTTGATACACTTTAAATCCTTTGAAACTTGCATATGCTAGAAATAGTCTGATGGCTTCAATTCTTGCTACTGGAGCAAAGACATCATCATAATCTATTCCTTCTTCTTGAGTGTACCCTTGTGCTACTAGTCTTGCTTTGTTCTTGATGACTATTCCTCTCTCATCCTTCTTGTTTCTGAACACCCATCTTGTACCTATTGCTCTCTTACCTTTAGGAAGATCCACCAGAGTCCATACATTCTGAATTTTGAACTGTAAAAGCTCTTCCTGCATAGCTTCAATCCAGGATGAATCTTTTAGTGCTTCTGATGCCTTTTTGGGTTCTAGTTGAGACATGAAACAGGCATGTTCAAAAGCTGCTAGACTGAATTCAGGAACTGCTTGTTCAGCAGCAGCAGTCTCATTGTGAACCATCTTCCTTGTTTGAACAGGAGTGCTTGGATCACCCAGTATTTGATGGAGAGGGTGATACTTATGAACTCTTAGTGTGGGCTCTCTCTCTGTTTGAAAGGAAGTTCCAAGGTTTGTATCATCTCCATCAGAACCAGTGAATGGTTCAGTTTCTGGAATAGCTTGAGTTTCTAGGCTAACAGCTTGAGAAGCTGTTGGGACTGCTAGCCTAGAAACTGGAACTGTTTCCTTTTGTGTTGGAGCTGTGCTGTCAAGACTTGGGAATGGCACTTCAGTGTCGGGATTTGCATCATGTTGAGTGCTCAGGACCCCTGGAGGATCACATGACAGAAGTGGTAGAGTGGTGAAATCATCCCAACTTGTTGAATCTGCAGCAGTCTGAAACTTTATGCCAACAACATGAGAAATTGTATTGGCAGTATGAATTTGTGTTAGCAGCTTCAACCCTGTATGCATCAGCTTCTGCAGTATACTCAACAAAGCTCAGAGAATTTGTTAGTGAATCTAAATCAAACAACCAATCAGGACCAGTGCCTTTGATATTAGCAGTATTTTCATTAAATTCAACATTGGCACTTTCTTCAATTGTTTTAGACACACTGTTGTATACTCTATAGGCTTTGCTTTGAGTTGAGTATCCTACAAAGAATCCTTCTTCAGCTTTACTCTCAAACTTCCCTAAGTGAGTCTTAGTGTGAAGGATAGTACATGGGCATCCAAAGGGCTTGAAGAAAGCTATTAGGGGACTTCTGTTATGGAATAACTCATAGGGAGTTTTCCCTTGTGATTGAACTACTTGAACCCTATTTAGAACATAACAGGCTGTATTAACAGCTTCTGCCCAGAAAGTCATTGGCAGATTTGAATCAGCTAGCATTGTTCTAGCAGCCTCAATTAATGTTCTGTTCTTTCTTTCAGCTACACCATTTTGCTGTGGTGTTCTTGGTGCACTATATTGTCTAGCAATGCCTTTGGACTCACAAAAACTGTTTAGAATGTGATTTTTAAATTCAGTTCCATTGTCTGATCTTATCACCTTAACTTTGGAATTGGATTGGTTTTCTATCTTAAGGATAAAAGACTTAACTAGCTCAGCAGTTTCATCTTTGGACCTAAGAAAGTAAACCCAAGTAAATCTGGTGAAATCATCAACAATGACTAAACAGTATGCCCTTTTATTCAAACTCAAAACAGATGTTGGACCAAATAGATCCATATGTAACAACTGAAGAACAGATGAGACTGAATTTACTTCTTTGGCCTTATGAGAAGTTTTGTGTTGCTTACCTTTAAGACATGCTACACAATGATCATCACAAATGAACTCCTTTTGTGGTAATCCTCTTACCAGATTCTTTTTAACTAAAGCATTCATGGACTTGAAGTTCATGTGACACATCCTTCTATGCCAAAGAGTAGACTCATTTGATGATGCTTTGGATATTAATCAGCTTAAAGTATTTGATTTAGTCAAGAGATCTGTGTCCAGGCAGTAAACATTGTCCTTTCTTGGTGTTCTTAGTAAAACTAGTTTTTCAGGAACTTTGAAATCCTTTGAAAGAACAATGCACTCAGAATCTGTGAACAGAACAATGTTTTGTTTGTCACAGATTTGAGAGACACTCAATAAATTGTACTTAAGCTGTTCAACATACAGAACATCATGGAATGTCATGTTGCCTGCATTAACAGTACCTTTACCTGTAACCTTACCTCCTTTTGAGTTGCCTCCAAATGCAACAAAACCTCCATCAAAACCTTTGAAATTTGACAAGCATTCAGAATTGTCTGTCATGTGCCTAGAGCATCCACTGTCTAGATGCCATCTTGTTCTATGAGGAGACCTGTGGTTGCCCTGCACAAATAACAGCTTAGTTAGTAGTGGAGTAAACCCAAACCAAATTGGTTTTGGGTTGGCCTTGTACATTGACATAACTAAAAACTGTTTTTGACTTCTTATATTTGGTGAGATCTACTGATGGAGTCTTTGGAGAGTATTTAGTGATAATATGAGGTATCCAACTATTTTGATCATCTTTTCTTCTGACAGTCTCAGATGATTCACTAGCAGCTCCAGTTTGATGCCCAGCAGCTTGAGCTGTGTTTGTAGTGCTAACAGTTTCAGTTTTTGCACTAACAGCATCAGATTTTGACTTAGCAGTCTGATCTTTTGCATTAGCAGTTTGAGCAACAGATTTGTCCTTGACACACCATATTTGTTTAAAACTTGATTTAGGCTTTGCCAAAACTTGTTTTTGATGTGTGGACTGTTTTTTATTAACTTTTGAGAATCTGTGATCAACTGTTTTCTTTGGAGCTGCTGTGGAAGGTTTCACTTTTGAGTGCTTTGCCTGATTAGGATTTGATTTTGTGTGATGCACAGTCTGTTTTGCAACAGCTGGTTTGTAAAAACAATCCTTGGCTAAGTGATTCTTCCTTCCACAGTGAAAGCATCTTTTGACAGTTTGAATTGGAACACCAGAATTTTCTGTCAATTTCTGGTTCTTGTTTCTCTGGTTTCCTCTTACCTGCTGTTGTTTAGGAAACTTTTGAACACCATGCTTTTGGCATGTGCAGATAGAAACAGTTTTACCTCTTTTAGTTCCTTTTGATGAAGATGCAGTGTTACAGTTAGAATGTACAGGATCTTGTGGAGTAGCATTGCATACACTCATCTTCTCTTTTCCTTTCTTACTGGAAGCTTGGACTTCTATGGGTGCACTCTTTGTGTCACAGTCTCTATTTTGACTCTTATCTTCTTTTAATTCAGAACTGTTATCAAGAATAGGATCTACAATAGTCATAGACTCATCTAGTGGTTCATTGACAAGTCTATCAGCAACCTCACTCATTGGATGAATGTACTTGTTATTATATGGAGGTGGAGTAGCTCTGTATCCTATTCCTTCTTTGGGATTGACCTGAGATTTCACTCTATCTTTGAATTGAACTTCCATTAGGTGTTCTAGCTTTTGATTTGCTAACTTGAAGTTTCCTAGATCTATGTTAACAGATTCTAGTTTCTTATTAGCCTCTAACACCTTCTGTTCAGTCTCTTCTACCTTTTTATTCAGAGATTCTATTTTCTTATTGAGTTCCTTTTTCTCCCATTCATGATAGGTTCTATCATACCCCATTTGAATCTCATTATCCTTATAATCATTGATCTGTTTTTCCAGATCTTCTATGGCTTGCATATATTCATATCTCCTTTCTTCCATCTTAGCTAGAGTTTTGCACATGCTCTCATTATGATCTCTGTACTTTTTAACCATATTTTTGCATGATTGAGAGCAGAGTTTAGAATTTACCTCAGATGGTAGTTCAGTGGAGGAGACATTTGATGTTTCTGCCATAAGTGCTTGATTTTGAAATTCTTCCTCTGTCTGATCACTCCAGTCAAACACATTGTCTTCTTGAGAGACAAGTGCTGTTGATGATGATGCTTGGATGGGCTGTGAAGTCCTTGATGGCTGTTGACCTTGAGATCTACATTCTCTGGCAAAGTGACCAAGCTTATGGCATTTATAGCATTCCACTTTTGATTTATCAAAAGATGGTTTGCCTTCTGTCTTGGCTTGAAAGTTGGCCCTACCAGTTCTTTTCAGAAATCTTTTGGCCCTCATGGTCAGCATTGCATGTTGCCACTTTAAATCCATCTCTTCAAGATCATCTGGATGAATTTGTTCTAAGTCTTCAACATTTAGAGCAAATAATCCATCATTGGCAACAAAAGCCTCATAGTGAGTTTCAGCAGAATTGCCATCACCACCTGAAAAAGAATCACAGTTATTAGATTTTTCAGAAGACAGAAGAGCAGTGTTGTGATTATAAGAAAGGGATTTCTTTTTAGCATCAATCTCAGTCTCAAACACTCTTAAACTGTTATACAGATCATCCAATTCTATCTCATCAAGAGTGTCTTTAGTTCTCAATTGTGCAGCATAGACTGTCCATTCTTCTCCAAGAGATCTGAGAAACTTTCTGTTGACTTCATCTTGATCCAGATTGACCTTTGCACTTTCCAGTTCACTTATCAGTTTGTTGAACCTGTCAAAGATTTGAGTGAGGTTTTCATTCTTGCCACCAGAAAAGTTTTCATACTGCTGTTTCAAGAGGTCTTTTTGATTTCTCTTGGTACTGGCATTACCAGCAAACCTCTTCTCTAAGGCATTCCAAAGAGAGTGAGCAGTATAAAACTTTTTGAACTGATGTTGATAAGCATTAGGAATGGCTATTTGTAATAATGTGAGTGCTTTCACTTCATTCATTCTAGCCTTCCTTTCAAGTTCAGTTTTTGGAGGAGTTTTGACTGGTTTTTCCCTCATCATCAAGTTCTGGATCAACTACAGGAGGAAATTCAACAGCTTCCCATATGGCATAATCAATGAATTGAATATGCTGTTGAATCCTGAGTTTCCACATCTCAAACTCAGTGGGCTTGAGCATAGGCACTTTGAGTCCTTGCCCAGATCCACTGCTGCTATTTTCAAATTCCATTATAAAAGATTAAAAATTTAAAAGAAAGTTTTTGACTTTGAAAAACAAAGAGTAACCTGGTTTGAAAAACCTGATTTGAACAACCTGGTTTGAAAAACCTGATTTGAACAACCTGGTTTGACAAACCTGGCTCTGATACCACTTGTCAGGATCTAAAACTGAATAACCAAGATTAACTGAGTTGAAATTTATCAGAGTATAAATCAATAATCTTGCTTTGAATCAAAGTTTAATTAAGAAGTTTGCGGAATAACACTTAATTATTTTGACAAAACTTTCAGAACCAATGAAGCATAAAACATAAGAAGTAATCAAGACTGTTTGTATTGCTGAATTCAATGATTACAATCACCTCTAATCTGTTTGATTAGACGAAGAACACAGACTGTTCTTAGGGTTTTACAACCTTAGAGGCTTAAGAAAACTTAATCAATAAAGCAATTACAGACTCAAAATATGCAGAAAACTCCTATACAATAGAACGACCTATTCTCTGTATTTATATTGCTTCTTGATATGTTTCCTTGACGAACTATGACTTCTCTGATAGTAGATATGCTGGAATCTTCATGTAGATATAGTTTCCTGAAAATCAGCACTTTCTGTTTCTGAAACTGTTGAGCAGCTTGAATCTCTTGACAGCATGAACTGAGCAGCTTGAGTTATTTTGCTCTGGCAACTTGAACTTTTACACTGGCAGCTCGAGTTTCTTCAACTAGCAGCATGAACTTTGTATTTACATGTAAAATCTACTAACAGTCTGAGAAGTCTAACTAACAGTTTGAACATACTTAAACTATTTCCCAACAGAGTTTGTCCTCATAGACACTCTCGAATCTGCCTAGCTTCGAATCTAGGTCTACATTCGAATCTATCACAGATTCGAATATACAACCTTATAGAATTCGAATCTAACTATATCACATACTCAACTTAGTATTGAACCTTATGTTTTTACCTTATGATTGATTTTATCTTTGATCTTTATGTTTGACCTTCTTGTAATATGTTACATCAAGTTCAAACACACAAGCAATAATAACTATCAACCATATATAAACATATATATAACAAACACTTGCTAGAATCACAATGCAGGATCACTTAGACTGCTATCGTCACACAGGATGTACCAACACGGCCATATACATGTATTTACATGTATTTTCATTTTTTTTTGTATAAAAGTATTTAGAAATGTATTCTTGTATTTCCCTTTTTATGTAATTTCATAAATACTTATGGATGCATTGTTTTGATGAATTGTTTTAGTCTTGCATAATTAATGTTAAGTAATTGTATTAGTGTTTGATTAGTGTCACTAATCATAATTTAATTATGAACTTAGTTGAATTAATCCCTCATAACGTAAATTGATCGGATTAATTGATTTCCCGATTCATCGCACCGATGAATTTTATTCTAATTGAGTTGAATCTTCTAATAACCATTGTTAATCACTTGATTAATTTCTAATGACCACTGATTAGATTATAACTGACTATTAAATACAGATTAGGTCATTGTTGATAACCTGGTTTAGTGCCGGATGTTACAGATTGGGTTCCAACCAAAACTAACTCAAACTACCGATGTAGTTGCATATTATGGCTCCATTTTGATCATATAACAAAGATTGGAGCCTTTACAAAACATTTCAACATAAACCCATTTAGGGTTTCATCTCCAAAACTGGAGAAATGAAGAAGATGGAGAATAATAGAGGATGTTTATACCTTCAAAATGCTTCCAATATCAAGGTTTTAACATTGAATCTTGCCAAATCTTGTAGAACCCCCAAGCCCTAGCTTTTCTTCTTCCTCTTTTCTTCCAAAATTGCAAAAAATGAAATTATGTGTATGTGTTGTCTTGGACAGTTTTGAAAGAAAGAGGGGAGGGGATTTGGCCTTTGGTACCCCAAACCTCCAACTCTTACCCATTTACAATACACACCCCTCCACAACTCATCTCTCATTTGCAAATAGAAACTACAATGCTATTAGGTGCAACTATTAAATATTTTAATACCCAACTAAGTAGTTTTGACACAATTATTTTAAATGGATTCAAACACTATATTAAACCATTATTATGTCATAATTAATTGTCATTTATTTGTTTTACAAATTTTGGGGTGTTACAGTCCCGTTTAGTGGATTATACGTGTCGGGACCGATAACATGTGGCTTCTAGGTATAGTTTTAGTAGATTAGTAATAATTATGGATTCACGAGATTAAATGGAAAATATTGATATAAATTGTGAAATTTGATAATGGGCTGGGCATCGGTGTCGAACCCGCGATATAAACGGATACGTTTATATGTTTACAACGTATCTTTACTTCCTTCATTTCCCTAAATTTGGCAAGAGTGTTGTGTATGTGATTTCTTGTTGCTAGAGCTCAGATTCGAAGCCACAATAATTGAATCAAGTTGCTGAAATTCATCAACTAATCTTCAAGTGGTGTTCTTCAGCTTTTTGGAGGTAAGAATTCATTAATTAAATTTTGTTTAGATTGCGTTAATGGTTGGGAAATCATGAGAATTGTTGGTCAACTGTATTGTGGATGTTTTAGTAATCAAATTGGGAGTTATGGCTGCTGGAATCGATTGGGGAGGTGAAAATAACCTCCTAGACATAGCTGAACAGAATAGAGAGACCTGCAACTCGCCTCGACCGTGGTCGTGATGGGACGAGCGCGATTATGATGGGTCTGAGGCAGTGCAGGGTCGAGCACGGGCTAGGGTTACGTGGGTGGCCCGCAGTGGGAGCGTGCCCCACGATGGCGTGCAGCGTGACCGTGCTCGGGTGAGTGCAGCCGCTATCAGCCTATGTGGCCAGGTTGGGTTTCTGGGCCCCGGGAGCCTATTTGGGTTGCTTTTTGGGGGTTTTATCAATTGTGTTAATGATTATGGGGGGCATTCGGGGCTTATCCGTGAGTTTGGGTTAATCTGTGAAGATTCATTGTGTATGTACAAGGACTGTTAGAGGTTGGGACGAGATAGATTTGGGTCAGAGGGTCAGAGGGATTAGTTAGAGTTAGCTACCGCGCATCAGGTGAGTACAATGAGTTCTTTTTAAAGGGTCTACTTTTATTCGAGTCAATGTATGTGCATATATTATTTGTGATGATATTTTGGGCACTGCAAGCTGAGTGGGGCACTACAAGCTGCCACTCAGGTATGATCTTACATTCTTTACTATATGATACATATGTACATATAGTATTGTGAATGATATCCATTATAGAGATGATCACGATGGGTTATCGTAGGAGCTGAGTAGCTTCGTTGAACCCTGTGTAGGATTCCCATATATATATATATATATATATATATATATATATATATATATATATATATATATATATATATATATATGTGTGTGTGTGTGTGTGTGTGTGTGTGTGTGTTTATTGTCAGGTCGTTCCTAAGCTTATTATTATTTCTGCTAGCCTCCACGGGCGTGGCTTGGCTGCAGGGGGAGGGGTTTCCCCAATTGAGATGGGTATATGAGTGTGTAATTAGATCTCAATTGCCTTTGGGAAGAGGTTAGTGTGCCTCTGGTCAGAGGCCATTGCGGCATGAGTATGTCAGAGAGTGTAGAGTTAATGTGATTGTCATGCTTAACATGTGTTAGAATATGTGATTAGTACAGAGTTTAAACCCTTATGTATTCACGAGCTATGAAGCTTACGTATTCGAGTCTAAATGTGTGTGTCATGGGGACAGAAGATAGGGCCGCTAGCTTTTGAGCAGAAGTAGAAGCTTGAGTTACTGCAGAGGGCTTTTGCATTCCGTTAAATGTATGTTGATATTTCTGTTGGTAAACTTTGGATATTTGTATCTGGGTTTTTGGGAATATGCACTTTGGGTAATCAGTTAAACAATGTTGTTTATATTGTGTAAAATGTTTTAATTAACAGTGTTTGTGTAAACCTCTCTGACATTGTACAATGGATATTATATGCGTTATTGTCACCTGTGTATTGTAAATACGTGAGCCATAAGCTAGTCTAATATTAAAAAGGTAAAACTTAAATTGTTTGTATACTTCTTAATCATATTAAGTTGGTTGATTTCGACTCTATATATAAAATATAATTAAATATGTAGATTTTTTTAAATAATTTTTGGATACAGAACATTGTTTTTGTCTAATTTATATTGAAAGCAGTTTTTTTTTTTTTTACTGTTTTTAACTTTTTATACCTTAACAGTTTTTTTTCCAGTTTGTATGTTAGATTTCTAAAAAGAATCTATATCTATATATTATAATAAATGAGAACAATCCTTGCCACGTGTCATCCTCCTAATACATTAATTTTTCATTTTGCCGCTCTTTTTCCAAAAATAAAAATGAACATTAATTTAAATAACATGCATATCATTTATTGATTTAATTTAAACTTTATTATTTAAACTTATTATTTTTGTTTCCTAAACTAATTGAAATTACAACTAATACTCATTAAAAGTTTTCAATATTAACAAGCTAAAATTAAAATATTTAAAAAATCAATAAAATAATAAACTTCATGTTAAATGTCCCAAATAGTAAATAATTTTAAAAATAGTAAAATAAAAGAATTTAATTTTAAAATAATTTTTTTAAAAGATCAATAAAATAATTAACTTTAAATTCTAAATGTCCGAAAGAATAAAGAATTTTATGAAATAATAATTAAATACTTTAGTATACAATAAATTTAAAAACTTTTTATTATCAAATCTTTATATGTTAGTTATGAAACTTTGATAACACATTAAGAAAAATAATCATTCAAATTTCAAATGTATTTTTTTAAATAAAATATTGTATTAATATTTTCCAAAACTTCAATAAATGTTGCAAAATTTATATTTTAAAATAACTTAATTTCGAATAAATAATATTTATTTATTAAGTTAACGCTAGAAGTGTTGTATCAAGTTTTAATCAGTTAAGCAATAAATATGTATTATTAATTAAAACATCTTCAATAATAAAACTTGTATACGGTTTAATTTAAGGTCTTTAACAAATTTATACAATTTAAATTAATATACTTTATAAAAATTAAAATATAAAATAATTATCATTTATTTGATTTCTATGGTATTATTGATGAGAATACAATAACAAACAAAACAGAATAAAGGTTCAACATTTTTAAATCAATAATAAGAAGATAATAATTAAAATGAATCGCATATGTAAGAGTCATAAAATATTATATTTAAATAAATAATTTAAATATTTTGAATCTTATTTTAACCGTCTTCTTTTGATTTAAACATGACTTAGAGTCATCATTTTTTTTATTATTGACTCAATGATTTTGTCTGTATTTCATCTTTTTATTGATTTTTATTGTATATTAATTTTAAAAAAAATTTAAGGTTCTTAAGGAATTCCACATTTTTATAAATATTTAATATATAACAATTTTTTTAATATCAATCCATGTAATACATGGGTTTTAACCTAGTAAACAATTAACAATAACCCAGTTAAACTGATATGTAAGTTTTTTTAATATTTTGATATTTTACAAGTATTTAATCTAAAGAACCTCTAATAACACATGTCACAATATCAACTAATCAAATTCTTATTTTTCTTCTTAATTTTTTAAAAATAATTTTTTCAATTTACTCATTTAAATGATTTTAAAAACCAGAATTAATTACTATGTAATTAAGTTCTATCAATGAAATTTGCGTTTAATACCTAATTAACTAATTTTAATTATATTTATTTTTATTATTTTATGTAATTTATTTTGTATATACTTTAACCGTCGTCATTAATTATGTTTTTATTTTAACTACTTATTTATTTATAACAATTAGAATATAATAAAAATTTTCATGGTTCTATGATTTTCAATTTTTTTTATCAGTTTAATATCACTACTTTATTATTGTTTTTTATAATAATATTTTAAATGTATATATTATTAGAGATAACTATTTATTAAATATTTTATCTATTCGTTATACTAAAAGAGTAAATATATTGCCAGTTAACACTTAACTAAATTGCGAATTGGTATAGGCTCCATATGACACGTGTATTTTATGAAGTTTTGTTTAAATGATTAATTTCAATTTCAATTAATTGTAGTTTCCATGTTTTAAGCATTCTGTTAACAACTTAGGTTAATAGAGTCTCTTTTCAATAATTGAATTATGACATTTGTAAAATAAATTTCTTTTCATGTTTTTATGTTTTTTTTTTGCATTTTCGTTCCCCCAAAATATTTTTCCTAAAAAAAAAAATCCTCCAGAACAAAAGTAAAATTTTACAAAACCAGAATAAAATTAACTTAATAACTTTTTTGTAAAAAAATAACATGCAAGGACGAAAACGAAAAAATAATGAAAACGTGTTAGTTTTAATAATAAAGGGTTATAATATGAAAAAAAAAAAAGCAATATGTTTTCATGTTTTTTTTGCGATTTAGTCCTTCCATGTTATTTTTTCCTAAGAAAGTCCTTAAGTTATTGTTTTCAATCCAGTTTTCAGAAAAGTTTTTTTTCATAATCAACTCTGACTTTTTCCACGTAAAAACAAACATGTTTTCAGTATTTTTCTCCGAAAAGTTCACAAAATTGAAACTTTTTTGAAAAAATAAAAAAAATCATAAAAATCACAAATAAATATATAACTTAAAGATTTTATTGGTAAAAAATAACACGGAGGGAATGGAATAAACAACAAAAACATGAAAAACATGTTTTTTTTTTCATATTAAACCAAATAATAAACCCAAAAACAAAAGTAAAAGTAATTCCAAAATTAGTTTTTTTATTACATAATACAATACTAGTTTATTACCCGCGTATTACGCGGATATTATACATAAAAAATATAATAAATAAAAAATAAAAATAAAAATATTATTTTTTTAAACAAAAGTATATAAGATGATATTATTATTCATTATGACCTATTAATGTTGTATATTTCTAAATATATATGAAGAGTAATTATTTTCTTATATATATATTTTTTAAACTTTTATTATATTATCTTATAATTAATAAGTTAGTAGATTATTAGATTTTGTTTGATTTGATTTGATTTGAATTTAAAAGTGAATTATATTAGATTTGGATAGATTTAATTAGTAAGTTAGTAGAGACTTAGATTTTGTTTGATTTGATTTTAAAAGTGGATTATATTAGATTCGGATAGATTTGATTTAAAGTTCTTTATTATTTTTAAAATCTATAAATGTCACGTGTCGATTCATGGTGACGACACGTGGCTTCACCAGGAATGAGTATAGTTACTCTTTTAATAGTATAGATAGATTTCCTTTTTCAATATTCGTTTTCCAATTTTCTTTTTCACGTGGACTAGAAGAAATACATTCACACCACCAATCTATTCCTCCA
>JAANYP010007926.1:0-116365 GCA_020465985.1 Centrapalus pauciflorus | reverse complement strand
AAGCGTCACAGTAATCTACAAATTTCTTGCTTCTCTTGGATAAAATAAGCGCGCTGCACAGATTGTGCTTTAATAACTGATATGATGTCTCCTGATCCTCGCCCCAATCATACTTAATATCTTTTCGGGTCAGTTTTGTTAGAGCTTCGGTGATCTTTGAGAAATATTTGATAATTGCCTATAATAAGTGGCAAGTCTTAAGCACTGTCGTATCTCTATGGGGCTTCTAAGAGTTGACCAATTCCTGATAACCTCGATCTTTGAGGGGTCGACTTGGATCCCTTTACTATTGATCACGTGACCGATAAATCTTACCTATCTTAGCCAAAAGTCAAACTTAGAAAGCTTGCCATATAATTGTTCTTTCTTCAACAACTCTAGAATCAGCCATAAATGTTTGCTCGTGCTCGTCCTTGTTTCGTGAGTAGATTAAAAAGTCATTCATGAATACAATCACGAATTTGTCTAGATAATGTTTGCACACCTAATGAGGTTCATGAGTACCGTTGGGGCACTGGTTAATCCAAACGGCATTAATAGGAATTTATGATGACCGAAACAGAATCTGAAGGCTGTCTTTGGAATATCTTTCTTGCGAACTCTAACCTGATGATAACCAGACCTTAGGTCGATCTTCGAATAGAAGCTTAATTCTTGGAGTTTGGTCAAATAAGTCATTGATCCTTGTGAGCGGGTATCGGTTCCTTTAGTTTATTAGCTCTTGGTAATTGATGCACATTCTAATGGTTCTATCCTTCTTCTTTATGAACAAAACTGGAGCTCCCCAAAGTGAGGAACTTGGTTTGCTAAACCCTTTATCAAAGAGCTCCTGCAGCTGGTTTGGACAACTTCTACATAACTTATGGGCTAATCGGTATGGTGCTCGAGCCACTGGTGCAGCACCTAACACTAGGCCGATTTTGAATTCGACTTGCCCCGATGGTGGGAGCTCAGGGATGTGTTCTGGAAAAACTTTGGGGTAACCATAAATAAAAAGAATATTTTCGAGCCGCTTTTCCTTTGGCTCCCTCTCTGTCAACACTTCAGGGTCCTAATGCTAGGGATGATGCTTACTTTGGTATTTCTTGTTTTGCCTTGAGCAGTAAGGACATTCTTATTGGCTAACGGTATGTGAACCGTCTTCTTGTTGCACACGATTTCCGCATGGTTTTTCGATAACCAATCCATGCCTATAACCACGTCAAAACTCCCCAGTTTGACGGGCACCACGTCTATTTCAAAGAGTCGACCTACTACTTCTAAGGAGCATCCTCATATTATATTATTTGTTTTTAAGCGTCTTACTGTCATCAACCTCAATAGCATAAGTGGCACTTAATGGTGTAAGAATGAAATTTATCTGCTTAATGAACTTAGTTGATATAAAGCTCCTACCAGCACCGATATCAAATAGTATAAATGCATAAGTGGTATATAATGGGGTAAGAGGATAAGTCTATGGGTTTGAAATTTCTTAGGCAGATAGTCATAGCTTTATCTCCTCATACACAGAGTTGTAGTTTAAAACTTAATTTTTCATTAAAGTTCTTGATACCTAATCTTTGTATATGAGATGGTCGGGATTTTTCCGATAAATTTTCAAGCCTAAACATATATCCGATAGTAAAACCTAGAGAAATACTATAAAATGGTAGAAGGGTACTAAGTATGAGATGCCTCCGGGGTTTTCTCGTACTCCAGAGCGTTAAGTCGTTGGGTTAGTTCTGCAATGCGAGCTTTGCGCTCTGCTAGGCGTTGTCACAATTCGTCGATTCCGTCTTGTTGAATCGCCTGGCTATTCTGGTAGGCCCAAGGTATATTGGTGGTTTGTATCGTCTCCTGCTTAATCCTTGCAGAGATCTCACCGACCTCCTGGTGGATTTGTCAAAATTGAAGGTCGTGTCTGGCGACCCTTGCCACCAATAGAGGCACCGTTCTCTGCGAAGGTTCCTCTATAAGTGTCGGTACTAGAAAAGAAATGGTGTTCCTAACTGGCTTGGGATACCTTCCTTGTTTCTCCATTCTTGGAGAATGTGAGGCATCCATCGCCACTGTCTTATGTTTTCCCGTCGTTACTGTGGCGGGCTTTGCTGATGGGCAGGTACCGGGATAGACTCCCGTTGTGCTAGTCACACCCTTTTCCTAGGGGTGAACTTCCTCAATGGTCCATTGGAATGGCTTCTGAATGCGGTGTAGGATGGAATACGTGGTGGTGAAGGTGGAGCAATTTGTGCTACAGGGCCACAGTTGCCCTCCTCTTGTTCTGACGAGTCCTCTCCCTCGTCATTAATTTGGTCTGGGTGGGTCTCCGATCCAAGGTACATCTCAGTGTCACCTTATTGTCCCATGGGTGAGTATTCATCCTCGGAGTCAAAGAGGATAACGACCGTATGGTTTGACATGATTCTGTCAATAGGGTCCATATGTTCACAGTTATTGAAATAAGAAACTTTAGTGTTTGCAAAAGTTATAGTCTAGGGTACTAATGCAACCTAGTTCACTATAACTATGGCTCTGATACCAATCTGTCACACCCCGTTACCACGATTGGCAACGAAGCGCGACGTCGCGGAAGCATAACCATAATCATAACGAACGACCACTATATGGACGTTTTCAAAAATACATTGATTTAACTTAAAATATAAATATTGTTTTACATAACCAAAATACAGCGAAGTAGTTCTTAAAATACCAAGATTTAAATACACGATTTAGTTTATCCAAAAAGATGCATGTAAATCTCCGAGTTTGAAAATGATGCGACTCCAAAATGCGGAAGCCTTGGAATACTTCCGAGGAATGTGCATGTCTTAAACACCTGAAAATACATGCTAAAATACGTCAACAAATTGTTGGTGAGCTCATAGGTTTACACGTAAAGACCAGTTGTATGGACATTATCAGTAGAGTTGAATTTATAAAATCATAAATTCCGTGTATGTATTACATAAACCATCATGCAACCGAAGCTTAATTAAAATGAGTTTGCCCTGTGCAGTATCCCCGACTGTAATACCGTGTGTTGAATATATATGCACTCGCTGTTAGCCGACCCGAACTAACCCGAATGGGGGACATGACTCCCGATAGATCTATCCACAATATATTCGCGCTTGCAAATAAATGCAATTAACGGTTCATGATTTGAGGGCTGATGGAACCAAACATGTAATACATATAAGAAATAAACAGTTTTGATGTCCATATAAAAACAAAGCATGTATTTCCACCCCAATAAATAGTGAAAATAGGGGCTATGAAGACTCACCGAGAGAGCGATGGCAAAAACGAGCGTAAAAATGTTTTTTTAGCGTAAATGGATGGATGATGCACTGAGTTGAGTTTAATCGAGTCCTAAATGATAATAAGACTTAATATCTCTAATATATGATAATATATATATTTATAGATTTTTATGTCTTAAATCACCCAACATTACAAGTTTATAAATAAAACCCGCTTAAAACGTCAAGTTTATATATATAATTTTCCAGCTTTTTCGGAGGTTTTTCGGCCTACTTTGAGGCTGTTTTTGACCAAGCTCCAAAACTTTTTAGGCTTTGGTTTTATAGGACATTAAACTACTATATACAAAGGATTTTTAGAATCAAGAACGGCCATTTTTCGAGATGTTTAGGTTAGGGAAAAAGCTTGTTGAAAACCCTATTTTGGCCATTTTTGAGCTGTCAAACTTTCGGTTTCCCAAATAATTTCTGGAGGTCTTAAACTCCAAAATAAATTATGAAAACTTCTAGATCTATAGTTAAGACATAGATATAACTATTGAGACAAGAATCAACTCATTTCGTTAAGTCATGAATTAGTTATGATTTTTCAAAGTCGATATAAATTTTCTGCCGAAAATCCGCAGTTTATAAACTTGAAATAACGTATGATTCTTGTTGTTTATTCAAAGACTACTTGTATACAAGTTATAAAACACATATATATTACTTGTTTTCATAATATTAACACTTTTATGATGTGTTTATATATTCATAAACACATTTAAAGAAACAACTTAAAAACAAAAACTAGAAACTTATAAACTTGAGTTTTTATGAAACTTGTTGTTGTTGGTGATTATATATGTTATGCAAGACTTATATAAACATAAATATATGATGAAATAAGTTAGTATTTACTTACTTTGATGTATTTGGAGTATGAAATTGAGAAGAAGTTGGAACTCTTGCAAGATTTGAACCAAGAACACTTGAAGTTCACCAAGAACACTTGAATTTCACCAAGAACACTTGAATGAAAATGTTTGTAGTGTGTGTGTGTGTGGGATCCGGTTTTGAGAGGAGAGAAAGAGATATTTTGGTGTGAAAATAATGAAAAGGAAGCCCTCTATTTATAGGCAAAGTCTTGGTCTTTCAAATGGAGGTGGAGTGTAAGATCATGTTGAAATGAAATGAGAATGGGGTGTGAAAGATTTGATTATGAAAGGTTATGGAGTTGGGAAATAAAAAATTGAAATCAAATCTTGGGTAGTACTACCCTATGACCAGATTTTATGGATTATTTTCATGTATTTATATATATATATATATATATATATATATATATATATATATATATATATATATATATATATATATATATATATATATATATATATATATATATATATATATATATATATTGTATAAAAGTATTTAGAAATGTATTCTTGTATTTCTCTTTTTTTGTAATTTCATAAATACTTTTGGATGCATTGTTTTAATGAATTGTTTAGTCTTGCATAATTAATGTTAAGTAAGTGTATTAGTGTATAGTTAATGTTACTAATCATAGTTTACTTATGTACTTAGTTGAATTAATCCTTCGTATCGCAAATCGATCGGATTAATTGATTTTCCGATTCATCGCACCGATGAATTTGATTCTAATTGAGTTGAATTTCCTTATGAACATTGTTAATCACTTTGATTAATTACTAATGACCATTGATTAGGTTATAATTGGCTATTAAATACTGATTTGGTCATAGTTTGTTAACCTCGATTCGTTCTGGATGTTACAAAAAGTCTTTTGGAGGAGCGACGACTTCTTCTAATTCACCAACTGTTATTTGGATATTGGTGAGCCAGTCAAAATGCACTTGAAGCAGCTGATCATTTTTCTTTTGGCTTCCTCGAAGTGTCTCGATTTCTTTAAGAAGCATGTTGTTTGTGTTCACTAAATCTCCAACTATTCCCTTCAGTTTATCAACCTGATCCCATACAATATCAATAGTCTCGATCCTCTTCCATGGTCTCTGGTCTTCCTCATCGACTTCCATCCTGGATTTTCCTTTATTGCTTTGTCCTTCAAGCGTGTGTTCAGGGGCATTAAATGGGACTTGGGTCACTTTAGCATTTTTAGGGAAATGAATAAGGAATCCTACTTCAGTGCGCTCAAATACTAACCCTATCATAGTAATCCTCGTAAACCACGTGATATTCGGGTTAGGGAACCTTATGGGCAACTCTTCCGACACTGTTTTTTCTATAACGAATAACTCAGTAAGCATCCTACAGTGAGGGTAATTCACTGCCTGTCCCGTCACATGACACTCCCATAGATTCTGCATAATAATATACCCCACAGACACAATCGGGTATCCGGTCATCAGTGCGTGTACTAGAAGGATTTCCTGAGGTCTCACATAAGTAGTGTCTTGGTGACGTGGAAGCATGTTAAAAATAACTAGCTTCCACATGACCTTGGCCAAGGGGCATAAATCTCCTCTATTAAAGGCAGTGTAAGTCCGGGCATCTCTAATAGGAATTCCAAAAACTGTAGCTATCATTTTATCCCATTGGTTCGTCCACTTATTTATTTTACGCATTCTACTCCCCTGAGTATTAGTCAATGTCTAGAATTTCCTAGGACGTGGTGTCTCAGTGTCAATAAGAAACTCATCATACAACTTATTTCTAGAGATTGACACTTCTTTATTCCCTACCATCCCCACTAGCTCCATATCATAATCCTCAGGTTTTTCTGTTCTACGCATAGCTAGTGGCGAACCACTGTTGGATTAGCCCACCCCAAACGCTCAAACGATTATATAATATCAAAATCATCAAAGTCGACCTCTTTTAAGGTACGCTCTATGAGAAACCTAGTTGGTTTGCCATTATTGGTGTTTGGGGGTATTTCAGGGAATTCCGCATTGAGGGGTTTCTCAAAGCGGACATTTTGAGGGTTGTGGGTTCTCATCCTAGGTGTTTGCGGAACGGTTGCCGTTGGCGTGGAATTGGGTTGACATCTACAATTCAAAATGCAAAGACTAAGGATTAATAAAATAGGGTTTCCTACATGAATGATGCATGATAATTAAACACCTTTTTTTCAATAAATAATCTAATCCTAAGTCTCACCAACAATGTGAGCCCAAACTAAATCTATTAAATGCATGAACTGCAATAAATAAATATTTTAACAATTTAAGAATAACCCTTTAGACAAAAATTTTCAAAATATAACATATATGGAAAAAGCCATAATTTTTACAAAAAGTTTTGCAAAAATAAATTTATATTAATTAAATGAGTATCTAAAACTATTATTAACCCTATTTTCAATACAATAATGTCCCCCCAAAACCTTCATCCCATGCATGCATGATATAACAATGATAAACTAACGTAGAATGAAACTAAGGGCGTTAGAAAGAGTATACTTTGCTAATTCTTGAGAAAAACTAGCGTCGAATTGAAGATTTGACGTAAGAAAGACGAATTTTTAAAGGTTTTAGGCTTAGAAATCGATCAACCGTCGAATCTGGAACTGTAAATTAGGGTTGAAGACATTTTGGGCGTTCAACTCTGTATTTATAAAGCATTAAGCGCGTTGGGGTGTAGGGCCAGCGCAGGGCTGCGCCCCCCCTGCACCCAGGCCTCCGGATTTCTGATCTGGGGCGCGGACTTGTCTCTAAATCCATTTCTTCAATTTTAATAGTTTTTATGGGTACTCTCCCCAACTTACGCTCGTTAAATTTGGTTAAAATAATTCGGCTGCTGACGGGCCGTCGTTGTGACCCGCAGACTTAGTCCTTAAATCCACTATTTAACTAGAGAAGTAACGGTCGAATCCACAGGGAGTTTGGTTGTAATTACGATTAGGTTATTAGCCTTATAAGTTTATTGGAAGCATTTAAATTGTGAATTTGTGGATTTGAATGATTTGTTTAGAGTAATGTATTGCTATTGCTTTGTAACTAAAATTAGGGACGAAGTAACTAACGAAGAAGATAAACAATCAAGAGACGAATAACCATTCACGGAATCACCACGGCATAAGTATTACTCACTATAATTTCATGCAATGATCACATAGACATAATCAATTGCGCGACTAAATTAATCAAACGTGTTTTAACCAATAACTCTCGGCATAGCGTATGCAACATTGATACTTGTCTTTATCCCTAAACTAATGGACTCGGCACGAATAAGAACACCACGATAAACTATCTTGCTTTTACCAATCGCAACACATAATCATAATCATAGCCAAATGTTTATCATTTGCATACACATAATAGATCTCACTTAATACGAATACATCAAAACATATGAAATTAAAGAAGAGTAAACTTAGTCGTAGATCCTCCGCAAACGGCTAATGGGATTAGCCGCTCATCGTATGCTCGTCACAATCACAGATCTGAGTCATTGGGCAGCTTGCGACCCACCGTCTTCGTTCTTGTATCGTAGATCCACTCTGGCAGGGCTTCGGCACACTTTCGCACACGTCGGGACTCTCTCCAAAGCTGCCACTTGACTTGTATTTATAGGGAGGTCGAGATTAGAAATGCGTTTTTTGCGCCGCACTAGCGCAGGCCTGCGCCCCCCTGCTCCCGGATGCGGCTAGGTTTTAGCTGGCGTGTGCTGGAACGTATCTGGACAGTTGGACGCTATGTGGAGCGCAAGGTGGCGCAGGCCTGCACCCCCCTCAGCTCGATTTGCTCTGAATTCTCTCAGATTGCTTCTTTTTATCATCTTGGCCCTGAAATACAAACTTGGAGTAATAATATGGATATTACAAAGTATCGGTGCTTAAAATGATCATAATATGACTCAGACACCATATAAATTATAGACTTATCAAATCTTCCCAACTTAACTCTTGGTCGTCCCCGAACAAGCTTTTGGAATCAATACTAACTAAGTAACGAGCATGTACTGGTAGTGAGTCTAGGAATTGTATGTCAAGCTAGCCTACATACTAATGCATTAAAATTCTTAACATGTAAATTGAAGGCGTTTTCAGTTAAAATATACTTCTCTTAGAATTTATATAATGTATCTCACTTTTGAAAATACCCTTTTAGCTCAAGGTTACGATACTTAAAACATGTGGGTCTTCCGACCATCTTTTTCCTCTTTGCATGTTTATGACAAATTTTCTTTTATTTTTAATACCATGCTTCTATCTATATTCTTTTCACTACGTTAGCTACATGGTCCATGTAACGAGATTTCGGTCAACCGCTCCCAAACCAAATGGTTTTAGGGGATTAGGCATGAGTGGTACCCCTACGGACTTAGTGTCTCGAACCATCTAAGCTACAATTAACTTACTTTTGAGGCTTAAAACATGATTAACCCCTTATTGCATGAGTTTCCAAAATCTTTTGACACATTACTTATATTTAAGCCCAAATAAATTTTAACGTACTTGAATTCAATTTACATGGAAAAAGTTTTAATTATTACTACGACTCTTTTCTTAATTATAAAATATCCTGTCACCACTAGCCAATTCACTCGCACATGTATTTTCTAAGTATCATCATGTTCCACGGCCTGATCGGAAAACAAGACTCAAATGGGGAAGACATGACAGATTATATAAACGTTATAAACTCTAAATAGGACACGGCTAAGAACTAAAAATAAATGAAATTACGATAAAGAAATTAAATGCATTACAAACTAAAATAAAATAAAATAAAAGACAGAAAAGTAAAGAATAAGGAAGGATAGTACCTGATCATTCAAATGGAGGAGGAGGCGGAGGAGGACCGAAGACCCTGTTGAAGAAGTCGGTATACGAACTTGGCCATGGGTGAACTGTGCACTCGACAGAATCAAACGAGGAGGCATCGCGTCTGGGAGGTCCTGCCTGCCATGAGCTGGATAGCACTGATAAGTATCTACGGCAGGGTTATAGGATTGGTAGTCGGGCATCGTGTAATCCTCATATGACGGATATGGCATACCGGCTACGGAGTCCTCGAGATGTCGGACTCCCTCCCAATATGCCCAGTCATGGTGCTGGTAGTAGGCATTTGGTATGCCAGGGCTCTCTGCCCATCCTGTAACTAATCTACCCGACCCGCTAAGTGATCGACCCTGTCGTAAATATGGGTCATACGCCCATTCATCTCATCTAGCCTTTAGGTCACATCCTCTCGGAACTCACCCTGACCCACGACTATATCCTCTATCCGCCTCATCATGCGGTCAAAATCAAAACTGTCATTACCTCGTCTGCGCGAGGTAAACGCACCTAGGGTTGGCTCAGAATGCCGAACTCCCGCCTCATTGGCGGCCTTCTCCTCTCTCTCTCTCCTCTCATCCTCAGTATAGTACTCGATATACGACTCATTTGTCTCTTTGTCGAATGTCTCGAACCCTTCGTCAACTTCCCTAAAAATCAAGGTAGGGAACATGGCGACGTAATGAACATCTGTAAGGTCACCTACCTACGGATCCGATCTTGACGCGACACCTTCCAACGAGTGCGGAATCCTCGTTAGGGGTTTAATGGATCGATCACGCACACTAAACCCGGAGACCAACACGATGATAAACGTCAACTACGAACGTCCCGACAAGTGAATCTCTCCGACAACACTCTGCTTACACTCTGCAAACGCTCACAAGTTCGTATTCGCTCTGAACGCTAATCTCTGCAAAGGTTCTTAATTAAAACTGATTAACCCTTAATTATAAGCCTTAAGTTCGAACTTGGCCCAGACAAGTTCGTGAAGGCCCAAGCCCACGAACTTGTACACCAATAAGTTCGAACCTGGCTTTGAACTTATTCTAGAACTTGTCTTTGAACTTGTTCCAGAATTTATGTTTGAACTTACCTTTGAACTTATGCTTGAACTTATCTTTGAACTTATGTTTGAACTTATCTTTGAACTTATGTTTGAACTTATCTTTGAACTTAAGTAAACATCAATCACAAACAAGATCAAACATATATAACCAATATCAAACATATGTATTGACAAAGACTGAACCATTACAAAACTATCTACACTTAGACTGCTATCGTCACACAGGATGGACTGACAGACTTCCCTTTGACGATAGCTTCTAACTAGATATTCAATTAGTCTAAGTCCTAGTCCTATTCAAAATGCTACCAGCATATAATCCTTGTTCTACACCAACCTTTACAACCTTCTAGAACTTCCTGCCTTCAGATCTCCAGCCTTCATGAAAGAAAATTGGCTGATCATGAAGCTTTTGCAGGTCATCATTGGATAGGTTGACAAGGTGCAACAGATCGTATACCTTCAAAATTACCTTCTCTTCTTCATCCTCCATTACGGCTTCGGCTGTTTCATTATCGACGTACCACCACTTCATATTCTTCAGAACATCCTGTGGCATTGTCTTTAATGGAACCTTCCTTAGGCATCTGACTGGCTTGTAAACCATCTTAGCCCATGGCCTTCCAGTAAGTGGATCTATTCTGGTTTCATCCACTACTCTTTTTCCAGATCTTGGCTTAAGTCTTTCAAACCTACCAGACCGACCTTCTTTTCTAATTATTCTTGCCAGCAATTCAATGTATTGGTCGTCTCCTAGGTTGTTCAACTCTTTCCAAGCCAGTTCCTTCACTTCACATTTTGGCAACGAGATAAAATCTTTCAGCGATCTTCTCAAGTACTGCAATCCGTCTCTTCTTTTTAGAACAAATAGCTGCAGTTCTCTGTCAAAGAACCAGCTGAGAATTCCTCCAGATGGTTTCCTTACCCTCGGTACCCTTATCTTCTTCTTTATTTCAAAGACTTCCTTCTTCTCTTCTTTCCTTAACCATTGACATCTTTTCTCCTCATTCGATATATCCTTGTCAGCTGCCTCAGATTCAGATTCAACATTTAATGCGGAGTTAAGCACATCTATGTCTATCACATTCTCATCATTGTTCACATATTACTCCGTAACAGGCTGCTTTTGGATCAAAACTTCATCAACATTGTCATCTTCATCTTCCACTACTTCATCATCGGATTTCCAATCTGGAACATCCTCAGGTATGAACTCTCCCTCTTCAAGTTCCTCCTGATCTATGAAGTCTTCACTATATCAAATCTGAACTCATCTTCATCATCTAATCTACTAGAGCTCCTATCATCTCTTGTTCAAAAGACTCTGAGGCTTCAGGAGCCTTTCCTTTTTCTTGATCTTCACCTACTCCTGTTCCCGAAGAACCAGGCTCCCCCTGAATATTAGCTTGCTGAGCCGTCTGTTGAGAAAGATCTGCTAGCTCACTATCTTTGTGCAAGCCGGGATCATCACCTTCTTCATAATCTCTACTCACTCTCCTTAATATATCTCCTCGACAACTGCTCTCCCCCTGGGCTTGAAGATCTTTCACAAGCTGCTCTACCAGGGTCTGCAGTGTCAGGATCTGGGACTGTTGAGATGTCAGCGCTTCTTGCTGATCTGCCATTGTCGTCTGTAATTTGACATTTTCTTCATCCAACCTCGCGTTATGTTGTTGCAATTCATTTACTGCGTGAGAGAGTTGGAATATTTGGACTGTTTGAAAATCTACTTTGCTCTTTAGCTCGGTGAATCGCTGATTTTCGGTGAATGGAATGGAGGTGGATGGAATGGAGGCGGATGTTGATGGAGCGGCGGTTGAAGCGGATGTAATAGCAGAAGAAGTAGACGGAGCTCCCAGCATAAAGCGATGCCTTTTTGCCCTATGTCGAGTGGCAACTAGGGCTTCTTCTTCTATTTCAAAGTCAGAATCTTCTGCCTCTTCATCACGAATTACAGGTTGTGCCATCTTCCTTCGGCTAACAATAACTCTAGATCCATATCTGCCGATGGTAACAGCTGGATCATCAGCTTCTGTTTCCTCAGAAATTGACTCAGCTTCAGACTCAGAGGCGATCTCGACTTGACCCTCAGCCTCTTCCCTAGCTGCTGTCCCTTCCTCATGACCTTCTGTGCCTTCAGACTCGGCAACAGGAGGTTGATATTCATCGATCTCCTAAAAATGTCATCTATATCTGCTGGGGGTTCCAAGATATCTTGAACCAACTGTTCAACTATATCTTCTTGAGCTGTTGCTCATTGTTCCCAGATTCCCTCCAACGTCTGTTCCCGTTGGTCTAATTGGGGTGCCGATGTGGATGGCCCAGTAGTTTCTATAACAGGTTGGGAGCGGGGAATCGTTCGAGCCACCGGAGTGCGTCTTGCCGGTGCTCTTGGCTGCTGAGGTTGTTGCTGCTGCTGTTGTTGGGGGGGTGCTTCACCAATCCAATTTTCTCCTTCAGGAGCAACAAAATCAGGATCTATAACTGCACCAAACAAAGGAGCCAGTTGAGGCCTGACCTGCTTAGCCCTTCGTGCATTATGGGTCTGGCAGTCAGCAAAAATATGCTTATCGATTAAAGCAACGCCACTTTGCTCAGGTAGTGGTGGCAGATCCGGCAAAAAGTGTCGAATAATCACCATAATGAATCGGGGATACATTAAAAATCGTTCTCTGGCCGGAGCAGTAATCTGGTGGACGAACTCCCCGAAAAACATTTCTGAAAAGCTGAACTGCTTGTTGTAGACCAAGGCGATTAACGCAGACTGCAGCTTTGACACCATTATGTCAAACCCAGCTTTCTTCGGTGCAAAGCACACCATTATAACCTGGACCAGATACCTCTATTGGTCAATTAACCCACTTTTTACATAGGACGCCTTTGTTATGTCCTGTGCGTAACCCATTCTCAGAAAGGCCGTTTGCCTTATGGGCATTGGGGAATCTATTGGGCCTGCTACTTGATCCTCTGTGCCCAACTGCAAGATTTGTCTCAACATGTTTGCAGAAAAGACAATCGGTTGACCGCCTACTCTTGTACGTAACACCGTAGGGGTAACGGTGCAATCCACCTGTAGGTGATCCCAGAACTGCCTCACATATGTCAGAATGATCGGTAGATTATGCGTCAGCGCATATGACACTCTGGACTGCGTCAGAAACTCTATCATTTGACGCTATGGATGAGCCTCTGGCAATTGGAGATCTACAGCCATTACCATATTATGCTTATTATAGAAGGCACGGTCTCCCATATCTGCACATAAAATAAAAAAAATTAGAAATTAATTTAAAATTAAATTTGTTATATTCGAATTTGCATAACTTCGAACTTGATTAAGTTCGAAGTCTAACACATTCGAACTTAGACAAATTCGAGAATGTTATAAACCATTCGAACTTAATTAAGTTCGAAACACCCATTCGAACATGACTGTCTTCGAACTTATAGATATTTCAACAAGTTCGAACTTTCTGACAAGTTCGAACCTGAAGAACAAATTCGAAGTCGGTCACTTTCAACTTAAAAATCATGAATTTAACCCCATTTGACTTAATTAACAGTGTAATGTAGTCCTATTATGTTCTAATCTAAGTTATGTATAATTTATTTTAAGTTTTAGCTTTTAAAACTTGTGATTTAATGTCACCTAGTTTTAAATGACATAAAACTCATATTGGTCGATTTTTGCCACAAAAATGTCCTAAACTAACACTTACTTAGTATTATAATGTTCACCATACTCAAGTATGTGTGTATGTTCGAGAACAAGCAGAAAACTTCAAGAAACAGTATGAAATTCGAATATCCGAGAAGTTCGAGGATATGTTCGAGATCGCAAAGATAAGTTCGAGATTGCAAATTCGAGTGTGGGTGTCTTAAATGAAGTACGGTTGACCTATTTATATCAACTACCTTCAAACTTAGCATAAGTTCGAACTTCCAGCAAGTTCGAAGGTAACTTCAAATTTGTCTGGATTTCGAACTTAACTGAAAATTTTGAAAATTCTTGAATAAAATCCAACTTTTTCATGTAACGGAACTTTTCCAACTTTGCAAAAACATTCACACTAAGCAACAGATTTTCATGCAATATTTGTTTCTTCAACCAAAAAATGCATCCTAGTAACTTTGACCTTTATCGTACTTAAAGTAAAATAAAATAAAATAAAATAAACTACAATAAAGTAAACCAAAATTATAAATACTCAAAAGTAAAAATTACAACTTATTCTAACAGAATATTTTTACGAGATAGTCAAAGAAGGTTCAATCAGATAGCGGTGTCAAACGCACTTTCAGTATTTCACTTTTACACTTAGGAATTTTTATTCCTTTGGTTGCTTGTCGTGATATACATTTCAAGTCGATTGTCGGTATAATTTTCCCTTTAAACATTTAACACTTTGGAAATTCCCTTGGCCTTTTTATTTATCAAGAAACTACCTTACGTGTCCCATACTTAGATATACTTCTATGATCAAGGCAGACACACAATGATTATAACTTTTCGGTATTGCAAATTTTCTTTAAAAGGCAAACATCGGACACAGTTCTGTATTTACATACAACAGAGTGTCTTAGTTTGTCTTAGAGTTCCTTTTAAGTTAGCAAGACAACGGAGACAGGTCTGTACTTACGTACAACAAAGTGACTTATCTTGCAAGCTTAAGTCAAAACAGAGGTGACAGGTCTGTACTTACGTAGAACAAAGCGACTTGTTTTGACTTCCTTTTCTTTTCAAAAATTATTCTTTTCTTTGCTTAAGATGTATTTTGATGTTGTTATACATCCCCCAGATAAATTTGCATACCTCATTTACAATCATTGTATGTATGTCTCTAACATACAAATTAAGACCATTTGGTCATACATTTAAGTTAGTTACACATTTGACATTTTCCTGATTATTTTATTAGCTGTTAGGATTTCCTTCATGTATTATGCCTACCAACACATCAGACAAGAAAGTGTATATCACTTAAAATTTATGGTACATTATGTGTGAAAGCTCAACACTTAGAATTTGTTTAGACTGTGCTAATTTTCGTCACTTTGAACCTTAGACTCTAAGACTTACCTCATTTTTCGATATACTCTTTTTTTTAAGTTTTTATGATTTTCTATCTTTTTTCTTCTGTTTTTGATTTTTTTTTAAATAAGCTAATAAACTGACCTACTAACGTACTATAAAGGGAAAGAAATTCTACTAAACTACTAACTTACTTAAAAAAGAAAAACTACTAAGGTCAAGTTACTCTGGATTACGCATGTCATTTAGTTGAACTAACAACTCAAAACGTGACTTATCAAATGCTTTAGTGAATAAGTCTGCATTATTGTCTTCCGTTGCAACTTTTACTAGTTTTATTAAGTTCTTTTCAGCACAATCACGTATGAAATGATGTCTTATGTCTGTGTGCTTTGTTTTACTGTGCTTAACTAGATTATTAGTTATACCAATTGTAGACTGATTATCTATCCTAATGGGAGTATGAGAGTAAGTCAAACCGTAATCCCGCAATTGTTGTTGTATCCAGAATACCTGTGAACAGCAACTACCAATAGCTACATATTCAGCATCGCACGTTGACACGACTATCGAAGTTTGTTTCTTGCATTTCCAGGATACAAGCCTCCCTCCAAGGAACTGACAACCTCCGGTTGTTGATTTTCGGTTCAAGCTACATCCACCATAATTAGAATCTGTATATGCCTCGAATTCTAGATCTCCATCAGCATGATACCAAAGTCTCAGCTTCGGTTCGACTTCAGATATCGTAGAATCCGCTTCACGGATTTCATATGCATTTCTTTCGAATTAGCTTGGAACCTAGCACAAATACACACAGCAAACATAATGTCAGGTCTATAAACAGTTAAATACATGAGTGACCCGATCATGGCCCGATATAGAGTAGGATCCACATGAGTATCACTTTCTGTACCGGGTCTGAGATTGTGATTCACTTTAATCGGAGTACTAAAATGAGCAGTCAGCTTTGTTCCTTCCATCGCGAAGCGCTCCAGAATGTCGTAGACATACTACGTCTGATGGATAAACATGCCCTCTTTCCTTTGTTCAACTTGCAAACCCATAAAGAAGTTCAACTCTCCCATAGCACTCATCTCAAACTTTGACTTCATGACCTTTTAAAAGTCTTTGCACATCTGTTCGTTTGACGACCCGAAAATAATGCCATCCACGTACACTTGTACCAAGATAAAGCCTTTTCCTTTTCTCTTCAGGAACAATGTACTATCAATTCTCCCTCTTTCAAACCTGTTGTCCAAAAGATGAGTTGACAGCGTCTCATACCATGCCCTTGGTGCCTAATACAATCCATACAGAGCCTTATCAAGTCGATATACTCTGTCGGGATACTTCGGATCAGTAAACCCAGGCGGTTGTTCGACGTACACCAATTCCTTCACCTTGGCGTACAGGAATGCACTCTGCTTGGTGTCCTCTGCCACTTCTTCTGCTTTGTCATCCCCAATCTCTATTACTTCAGTCATAAAGGCTCTAGCATTCGACTCCGGATGAGTACTCCAATCGTAGGTTCCATCGAGCTGTCTGTTAGATGACACGTTTGTTAACAGACCAGCGATGGCTGCTTGATTTCCCGAACTACCAGACTGATCTCTTGCTTGAGTCTGATTCTGATAGTTCTCTACTTTGGGTCTTTGACATTCTCTTGCAAAGTGTCCCAATCTCTGACAATTGTAACACTTAACCTTTGATTTGTTGAACCCAACCTTGCTGTTCCCTACGCTTAGATTTCTCCCAGTTCTTTTCATGAACCGCTTGACCCTCTGAGTCACCATGGCCAGTTGTCATTGTAGGTCCATTTCCTCCAAGTCATCAGGATCCACCTGATCTTATTCTTCTTCCCATAATGCAGGATCGTTTATCTTTCCTTGAACGCAATTGTCGTACGCGGCGACAAATGAAGCCAAAAGATTCAGATGATCTTCAGCCGATTTTGCGCTCATTGGCATCTTTGTGTATCCTTATGACGTAGATGTTGAATGAGTTAGCTTTTCTTTTGGTTTTGAAAACCCTAAGAATGCCCTACTGCCGGATTCTTCTACTTCCACTTGTATTGATTCTTCTCCCGAGAAGAATGTTGTGCCTCCCGACTTCAAATCACCAATTGTTGGTAGATCCTGTGTGACGATAGCAGTCTAAGTGATTCTGCACAGTGATTTTAGCAAATGTGTGTTAGATATGTTTATATGTGCTTGACTGTTATTGATTGTGTGTTTGAACTTGATGTAAAATATTACAAGAAGTTCAAACATAAAGATTAACTCAAGCATAAGTAAAAACATAAGTTTCAGCACTTAAGTGTTTAAGTGATTTGGCTAGATTCGAATTTCATAAGGGTAGACATTCGAATCTGTGATAGATTCGAATGTAGCCTTAGATTCGAATGTGCCCAGATTCGAGAATGTCATTGTGGACAGACTCGAATGGGCTTTGGGCCAGATTCGAGTTTGGCCCACATCAGACTCGAATCAGGGTCTATAATTAGGGATAGACTCGAGTCATTAGCAGACTTTTAGCAGAATTCGTGAGGAATTAAGCTTAAGGCGATCTCGATTTTATCATCAGCTTTTGGTCAGTTTCGGAGAGAATTAGTTCGTAGGATCGTTTGTGTGTCGTTCGTTCAGCGTCTAATAGTCTCCGTGTTTCGTGGTTGGGAGTTGTCCGTCTAACCGTTAACGAGGATTCCGCACTCGTTCACGGATCCGCGTCTAGATAGATCTAGTAGTGGTAGACCTTACAAGTGGTATCAGAGCCTACGGAGTGTTCTTGGTGTTCTTCGCGTTCATCAAATACATTCTAGGTTTATTGACGCTAGTTGGACGGTTTTTCTCTCAAAATCGAATTTTTGAGCTTAGCAAATTCATATTCAGCAAATACTTTGTGGTTTTTCGTGTTTTTGATCGAAACCATTATTTTTCGTTGGAAAAATACTGGTTTAATCTGAAAATCGTTAAAAAATCAAAGTATTCACTGTTTTTCGAGTTTGCGGCGCTCGAATCTAATAGGGGCAATTAGGGTTTAACTTTAGTCTCGAGTCTAATCTAAATCTGCTCCATTTCGAGTCTGTTTCAGTAGGTTTCGATTCTATTTCGAGTCTGTGCTTCATTCGAATAGTCTCTCGAGTCTAGCTTAGTTTCGAGTTTATTTCGAGTCTAGCTTAGTTTCGAATAGTGATTTCGAAACTGTTGTTACTTCGAGTGTGCTGTCTTCGAATCTAAGGACCATCGACTCTAAGGATTTTCTCGAATCTGACATAATTTCGAATCTAATTGAATTTTAACACTTAATCGAATTTAATCCCAAAAGATTTACCCTTAATTAGTTTCGAATCTACCTAGATTCGAAAAAGTTAGTCTAAATCAGTTTCGAATTAAATTAATTAAGTTCAAATTCAACTCCTTTTGAAAAGATGTCAAATCTTCAGAAATTCTTAGAAATGGACCACGAGGTCGGGAAGGCAAACGCACCGCCTAAGCTGATGAAGGTCGAGGATTATTACTGGTGGAAAGACCGATTTACTGATTTCGTACGTTTCAACGATATGTGCATGTGGGTGTGCATCGACGAAGGGTATATTCCACCGGTGTCAGAAGTTGAAGGCCGTCAAAAGGTCTTGTCATACCAAATGATGAAGGAGGATGACAAGAAATTATTTGAAGCCGAAAACAAAGCTTTCTCGATAATCCGTATGGCTTTACCTCAGGATATTCTACACACATTTAGGACTCAGAGGACTTCAAAAGAACTTTGGGAGTCACTAGAAAAGAGGTGTGAGGGAAATCCTAGAGTTCGGAGAAAGCGTACAGAGCTGTTAAAACAACAGTTCGCAATTTTCAAGGCGATTAAGGATGAACAGCTGGATGATATTATCACCAGGTTCTATCACCTGATAACGGAACTTGAGAGCCATGGGATTGAGTTTACCGATACTGACAAGAACAACAAGCTTCTTGATGCCTTACCAGCCAAATGGGCTATGTGGGTAGCAATGATCAAGCTGAATGAAGACAAGTACTACACTCAATCTCTGGACGATATAGTGGGAACGTTGAGGGCATATCACTTCGAGCTCATGAAGACTGAGACTGATTATGAGCAACTCCAGAATCCAGCAATGTATTTTGGAAAGACGTCAAAATCTTCAGCGGCAGCCGAACCGAAGTCTGCTACAGCGTTTTTCTCTGGAGAAACATCGTCACCAGCAGAGTCTGAAGACTCATTGAATCGCGCGTTCTTAGGATTAGGACGATCGGAAGAACCGCAGCCTCAAGTACATCAGGCATCACCATCACAGAGTTATTCGAAGATGCCCATGAGCGCAAAGTCTGCGGAAGAGCATTTGAATCTACTTGCTTCTTTTGTGGCCGCATATGGAAATTGCGTTCAAGGGAAGATTAACGATCCTGCTCTATGGGACGAGGATTACGATCAGGTCGACCCTGATGACTTAGAGGAAATGGATCTTAAGTGGCAACTGGCCATGGTGACCCAGAGGGTTAAAAGATTCATTAAGCGAACTGGAAGGAATTTGCAGATGAATAACAAGGGGATAGGGTTTGATAAGTCCAAGGTGAAATGCTACAACTGTCAGGGATTGGGACACTTCGCCAGGGAGTGTCAGAGACCGAAGGTAGAGACCTACCAAGGATAGAGTCAGCATCAGAGACAGTACCAAAATCAGTCCCAACAACGATATCTTCCGAGTTCATCATCTGGACAGGCCAATCTAGCGGGTCTTCAATCCAATGTCACTTCAGATAGACAGCTAGATGGCACGTATGATTGGAGTTCACATCCTGAGTCAAATGCTAGAGCCTTCATGGCTGAAGTCACAGAAACGGGGTGTGATGGAGACGAGCAGACCACACGGGAAAGCAGTCCGATGTGGGTAGAGAAGGCGAATGATCAGACATTGCTGGAGTTTGCTGCCCAGATGGCCAATGTGGAATCTGATAACTCAAAGGTTAGTCTGTCTTATTCTCTCTTTCGTGAATTATGTGCTTTATGTGTTAGTTCTAATGATAGGTTAAATCTAGTCTTAGAATCACATAAATCCATAACTGCTCAAAATGAGAACTTAAAAATTGAAAATGCTAGCCTAAATGATATCAAACAAGACCTTAAAGACAAGCTTAAGGCTGATGCTCAAGACATAATAGTTCTAAAAGACAAACTCAGTGAGCAGTGTGTTAGAATAGAGCTAATGTATGAGCACGTAGAAGCTTTGACAAAAAGTCTTAAGGACAAGGATATAGAGCTAGCAGAGACAAAGGTTAAGGTAGCAGAGGCGAACAGCAAGCTGGAGAAGTTTAGGAATTCGAGCCTAAATCTAGGGAAAGTCTTAGATGCCCAAAGACAGTCTAAGAAGCCCGTAGGTCTAGAATTTCATGAAACTCCTCCACCTTTCAATGCAAACTATGTCCCTCAGCCTCAGGAGAAAACTGACAAGTCAGTAGACTTAGAGGACCTACCTGAACCAACACCAGAGCCTATAGTTGAAAATACACCTAAGGTAGCTGACTCAACCGTCAAGGTTAAGAAAGTAAAGTTTGTGTCTTCCTCCAGTGAAACACCTGCAGGAAAACAGAAAATTGCTTGGGCTGATCAGATCGATGAGCCAGACACCGAAGATGTACCAAAGGATGTAGACACTAGTGAGACATCTAGATCTAAGGGAACACACAAAAAGTCCATTGATAAGATATCTTGCTTTAGATGTCACGAGAAGGGGCATGTTGCTTCTCACTGTCCGCTTAGGAAATCAGATGTTACACCTAAGACAGTGAATCCAACACCTGTTAAGCCCTCAACCAGTGTGGCAAGCAGCAGTAGTTCTCAACCTACCAAGAAAACTGTGCAGGCTGCACCCAAACAAGTTGTGAAAAACACACCGGTTAAGGTTGGACCAAAGGAAGTGATTAGGACGAATTCACCGAATCGTGTTCATAATCAATCTAGGTCAGCACCTCAACAAGTCTATAGGAGCACCACACCTAGCAGGTCACACACTCCAGTTAGGTCACATACTCCCGTTAGACATTATGTACCGGTAAGAGCTCAGGGATCACAGTCCGAAATGCAATATAATAGGAATTATTCTAGAGCTCCACAACAACAAATGCCTACTCCAAAGCAAAGAGTGAACTTAAATCACTCGGCACCACAACAGAATTCAGTTCAAAGGCCCAGGTCACCTGAAAGGCGAGATGGGTACTTGAAAGAGTTCACGTATGTGGACGAGAATGGTATTACCAAGTCAGTCATGGCTTGGGTTCCCCGTGATAACTAACCTCTTTTCTTTCATGTGCAGGAGATAACTACAGGTCCAAACAACAAGTGGTTCGTCGACAGTGGTTGCTCCAGGCACATGACGGGGGAAAGAAGTCTACTCACAGACTTCAAGGGAGGTAATAGGGGATTCGTATCATTCGCTGGTAACAAGGGTGGAAATATCACGGGTACTCGAGAAGTCACTAATGGGACGATTACTTTGGATCAAGTTTATCACGTTGATAAACTGGTTCATAATCTCATTAGTGTATCTCAAATCTGTGATAAGAAGAACTCGGTGTTATTTACTGACACTGAGGCGTTAGTGCTAAAGCCGGGATTCAAAATTCCTGAAGAATGGGTATAGATGCGGGCGCCAAGGAAGAACGACTTATACATGTTAGATATGAACAAGCCGGATACTTCGATGGGGCCAATCTGTCTACTATCCAAAGCTTCAGAGACGGAATCAGTACTGTGGCACAGACGCATGGCTCACCTGCACCTTAGGAAGATGAATTACATAACAAAGAATGGACTGGTGCAGGGTGTGCCATTGAAAAGTTTTCAGTTCGAGGACAAGTGTCTACCGTGCATGAAGGGCAAACAGCATAAAAAGACACACAAATCCAAGAAGCAGAACTCGATATCCTCGACATTCGATTTGTTGCATATGGACCTTTTCGGCCCTATCAACAAAAGGAGTATAGGAGGTAGTTGGTTTTGCTTAGTTATCACTGACGACTACTCACGGTTTTCATGGGTTTTCTTTTTAGGTACGAAGGACGAGACGGCTGCAAAGCTCATCGGGTTCTTAGACCAAGTGGAGAACTCCTACGGAACAAGGGTTAAACATATTCGTAGTGATAATGGGACTGAATTTAAAAACTCTGTAATTGGTGTATATTGCCTATCAAAGGGCATCGTGCATCAATTCAGTGCACCATATGAACCTCAACAGAATGGGGTGGCCGAACGTAAAAATAGAACTTTGATTGAGGCTGCAAGGACTATGCTTTCGGATTCAAAGCTTCCTACCATGTTTTGGGGGGAGGCAGTGAATACCGCGTGCCATGTTTTAAATAGAGTCCTTACAGTCAAATCTTTGAACAAAACATGCTATGAAATTTTGAATAAACGGCCACCTAACTTAACTGGATTCGAACCGTTTGGAGTACCAATGCACACTTTTAAGAACAAAACATCAACCGAAGTTTGGTGAAAAGGCTGACGAAGGATACTTCCTAGGTTATGTGCCGAACTCACCAAACAAACGGGTTTTTAACAAAACGAGTGGTACTGTGGAGATTGTGTATAATATTGAAGTCACAAGTTATACACATGAACCCCAAACTGGTCCGGAATGGTTATTTGACTATGATAAATTGTTTGAGTCATTTAACATTTCTTTGGATGATACTGCAGGTACAATCGAGAAAGACATGGCGACGTTGCACCTGAATGACGATGGCCATATTTTTCCGCGGACCACGTTCGAATCTACATCCGAGCCTACTGCGACAGTAGATGGATCTCCAGGAGTTGCTGATCAAGAGGCACCTAACACTGAGAATCAAACTCATGCATCAAGTTCTAACTCTGAGGAAAACGTCCGTGAGGAGGAAACTGTAGAAGCTGAGCCTGTTCCCCCATTAGGTGAAATAGGATCTAACTTAGGAGATAATCTAAGGGTTGATGAAATAGAGACCTCTAGGATTAACAAGAACCATCCATTAGAAAGCATCATAGGAAATCCTAACGAGGGTGTGAGGACTCGGAGTAGTGTAAATAACAACACTGTGTTGTTGTCGATGATAAACGACTCCGAGGCATATCACACATGTCTATATTCATGTTTCATATCGCAAGTAGAGCCCAAGAATGTGCAAATGGCACTTAAGGATAAGTCCTGGGTTGAAGCGATGCAGGAAGAGCTTTCACAATTTAGGAAACTAGAAGTGTGGGAGTTAGTTCCATTACCTCGAGGGGAAGTTGCCATAGGAACCAAATGGGTTTTTAAGTGCAAAAAGGACGATCGGGGTATAGTCACGCGCAACAAGGCTAGGCTAGTTGTAAAGGGTTTCAACCAGGAGGAGGGAATCGATTACAACGAGGTCTTTGCACCAGTAGCAAGGTTAGAAGCAATTAGGTTGTTTTTAGCTTTTGCCTCCTTCAAGGGATTTAAGGTATATCAGTTAGATGTTAAGAGTGCTTTCCTGTATGGGAAAGTGAAGGAGTTGGTGTACGTAGAACAACCGCCCGGATTTACAGATCCAAAATATCCTGATAGAGTATATCGCTTAGATAAGGCTCTTTATGGATTGCATCAGGCACCTAGGGCGTGGTATGAGACTCTATCCAACCATCTGTTAGAAAATGGCTTTGAGAGGGGTAGGATAGATAGTACTCTATTTGTTAAGAGAAAGGGAGATCACTTTATCTTGGTACAAGTGTACGTTGATGATATCATTTTTGGATCATCAGACAAACAGATGTGCAAAGATTTCGAGAAGGTGATGAAGTCTAAGTTCGAGATGAGTGCTATGGGGGAGTTGAATTTCTTTTTAGGGTTACAAGTTGACCAAAAGAAGGAAGGGATGTTTATCCATCAGACTAAGTATGTCTATGACATATTAGAACGGTTTGGGATGGAAGGAACTAAGTTGACTGCCCATTTCAGCACGCCGATTCAAGTGAATCATAATCTCGGGCCGGGTACTGAAAGTGATACCGATGTGGATCCGACTTTATATCGGGCCATGATTGGGTCACTTATGTATTTAACGGCTTCAAGACCTGATATTATGTTTGCTGTTTGTATTTGTGCTAGGTTTCAAGCAAATCCGAAGGAGATGCATATGAAAGCTGTGAAGCGGATTCTAAGATACCTCAAGTCGAAACCGAAGCTGGGACTTTGGTATCACGCGGAGGGAGATCTAGAGTTGGAGGCGTTCACTGATTCTGACTATAGAGGATGCAGCTTGACGCGCAAATCAACGACTGGAGGTTGTCAGTTCCTAGGAGGGAGATTGGTGTCCTGCCAATGCAAGAAACAAACATCGGTAGCCGTGTCAACGTGCGAGGCCGAGTATGTTGCTGCTGGTAGTTGCTGCTCACAGGTTCTGTGGATACAACAACAATTGCGGAATTACGGTTTGGCTTACACTCAAACTCCTATTAGGATAGATAACCAGTCTACTATTGCTATAACTAATAATCCAGTCAAACATAATAAAACAAAGCACATAGACATAAGACATCATTTTATTCGTGATTGTGCTGAAAAGAACTTAATCAAACTGGTAAAAGTGGCAACAGAAGATAATAATGCAGATTTATTTACCAAAGCGTTTGATAAGTCACGGTTTGAGTATTTAATTCAACTGAATGGAATGCGCAACCCAGAGTAATTTGGCCTTAGAAGTAGTAGCTTATTTTCTTTTATAACTCGTAGCTTTTCTTTCTTTTTAGTAGTCTGCTAATTTAGGTAAGTTTCTATTTTTAGTGAGTTTCTATTTTTAGTAAGCTAGTAGGTTAGCTTATTTTACTGCTTTTTCTTATGAAAAACAAAAGAAAAAAGAGAGAAAATTACAAAAATACAAAAAAAGAGAATATCAGAAAAAAAGAGTTAAGTCTTAGATACATAGGTTCAAAGTGACGAAAATTAGCACAGTCGTTACAAACTCTAAGTGTTTAGACTTTCACACATAATGCAACTAAATCCTAAGTGTTATACTTTATTTAGTTTGATGTGTTGGTAGGCATAATACATATAGGGAATCTCAAGGCTAATAAAATATTCTAGAAAAGGTCAAGCGTGTCGCTAACTTAGATGTACGACCAATCGGTCTTAATTTTTATGTACAAGACATACAAACTTTGAGTCTAAATGAGGTATGCAAACTTTCTGGGGATGTATGGCAACATCAAATACATCTGAAAATGGAAAGAATAGAAATATCATATAAAACTGAGAGTCGAAAACATGCAACTCTGTTGTACGTAAGTACAGACCTGTTGTCTCTGTTTAGATTCGAGTTAGCAGATATGTCGCTTTGTTGTACGTCAGTACAGACCTGTCACCGCTGTCTGCTAACTTTAAAAATAAACCTTAAGTCAATCTAAGACACTCTGTTGTATGAAAATACAGACCTGTGTCCGATGGTTGTCTTTTAAAGAAAGTTTGCAAATACCAACAAGTTAGAATCTTTGTCTGTGTGCCTTGATCATAAAAGTATGTCTATGTCTAAGTCACGTAAGATAATTTCCTGATAAATAAAAATGCCAAGAGATGTTCCGAAATGTAGAGTGCTTAACGGGGTAAAATACCAACAATCGGCTAAATAGGTATGTCACGACAAATAATCAAAGGAATAAAAAATTCCTAAGTGTGAAAGCTCAAGTACTGAAAGTAAGTATCAGACATCGCTATCTGATTGAACCTTTCTTAGACTGTACTCATCAAAAGATTTTGCTTAATTTTTAGCTTAGGTTTTAAATTTGTTAAGTTTAGCTTAAGTCTAGAATAAATTTTTTAGTCAAAATTTTATTTTATTTTATTTTTACCTTAGTTTATTTTATTTTATTTTATTTTATTTTATTTTATTTTAGTTTTAAATTTTACTTAGGTAAAAGGTCAAAAATTACTGAGGTGCATTCCAAGTTGGATAAAATAAACATTGCGTGAAATATCTGTTGCTTAGGGTAAAAGAATTAGCATAGTTTATCTGGTTACACGATACCGTAGAAAAAGGTTGGAAAAGTTGAAGTTATTTCAAAATTTTCGAAAATTTTTCTAAGTGTTTGGTGATTTCGAATCTAAGACAGACTCGAAGAGGTAAGACTTCGAATCTGTCAGTAGATTCGACCAGGGCCTTAGACTCGAAGGTTGTTAGTATATATAGGTCAACAGTGAAGTCATTTAATACTTACTGTTCTCGAATCTATACTCTCGAATCTATACCGACGATTTCGAATCTGTTCTCGAGTCTATCGTTTCTCCCATAAACGACATTTTGTCGAGTTTAAAGCTTGTGTGTTCGATTCTACTACTGTACCTAGGTATAATCAACATGATTGTACAAGTTTTATGTAGTATTATACACCCGTTTAGGCAAAATCATCGAATTTTGAAGGTTTAAGGGTCAAAATAGGGTTTTTTACAAAATTACCAAATTTGGACCGAAAAACAATCAAATTAAAGGCATATTTCTGTGATTAGTAACTAGTAGGACTAATGAATGTAAATTTTTGAAGTCCATAAAGGTTAAAATCAAGAGATTTGGTCCTTGAATGAATACGGCCGTTCGAATCTGTTCATCAGTTTCGAATCTGTTCATGGGTTTCTCGAATCTGTCATTAGATTCGAGATGACAATGACCTTCGAATCTGACCACTACATTCGAATAGGGACATTTCGAATCTGTCCATTACACTCGAATAAGGACACTTCGAATTTGTTAATTTCGAATCTACTTGTTAATTGCACTATTTAATTTAAATGTTATTAAACTTGTAGGAATTTAATCGTGTTAGATTTTGTACTTAAACAAGTTCAAAATAAAACAAATTTAAATTTAAACAAGTTTATTAATTTTTAATGGATCTAACAGTTTTGTTTATTGTGCAGAAATGGCGGTTCGAGCATTCGTTCCTAAGCACAATATGGTGCTTCATCCAGACCTGAATCTCCCTGAGGCGCAGGGATTCCGTGAAGTACTGGATTTTCTCGCTGAATCAAGGATCGGACATGCTCTATGGCATAATGTGCAGCTAGTGTTACCCTACATCCGTCAATTTTACGACCATTTACAGGTAGACTGCTCGGTCACTCCGACAGTTTTACGCACTCGCGTTGAAGGACAGCCATTGGTATTTTCGGCTGATATGATTCGTCAAGTGCTGCAGCTGGGCACTCGGGAAGAAGAAGCGGGGCCAATCAAATTTCCGTTGAGTATAAGGCAAGCGGCCTTTCAAAGAATGGGGTACAGCCTCGATGTGACAAAAGTGTCATACATGAAAAGTGGATTGATAGGACAATGGAGGTTTTTGGCGCATGTATTTATGGTGTGTTTTGCTGCGAAAAAGGCAGGTTTTGACTATATTGTCGCGAAGATTCAATCGGGGATTGTCGCTATGGTGTATAATCGCCCATATAGTTTTTCGGAAATGATCTTTTCGGAGTTTGCTCATCAGATATCTGCTCCCGAGAATCAACAGTTTTTGCTCTATCCAAGGTTCATTATGATGTTGATAAGGCACTTCTTGCCGAACTTGCCGCTGTCAAATGACTTTCAAAGTGTTGCCATCTTGGACAAAAGGATTTTCGCTGATTGTTCCTCACACCGAGGAAGGTTAGCTGTTCCTGTTGAGCGTCCATTGTTTGGAGCAATTTTGGATAGGGAGTTTCAAGCCCCGGAAGATGCCAACCGGGCAGGGGTCGTTGAGTTTCAACCGCAACAACAACCACAACAACGTCAACAACAACAGCAGCCGCGTGCTCAAAGACGCCGTCAAAGACCATCAGCGAGTCAAACACAGGCATCAAGGCCTTCGACAAGTCACCAACCAGCAGTTCAAGAAGCCGGCCCATCAAATGTTCAAGAAGCCGGGCCCTCAAATATTCCGAGAGCAACTGAACAGCTATGCGAGACGCTTAATGAAATTTGGGAGGCAGGGCCTCATGCAAACAAAGATGTGGCTGCAGCATTAGTTGGTGAATTGCTCAGTCCACCAGAAGGAGAAGAAGATGTACTTAGAGATGTGGAAGAGTATGAGCCAGAAAGGGCTGATAAAGGTTTGACATCATCTGAATCGGAGTCGGAAGAAATGGAGGAGATTGAAGTTGAAGCTCCTGAGTCTGAAGCTACTGACTCTCGAATTCGCATAGAAACTTATGGCTCAAGAGTCGTAGTTATCAATGAAGAGGCCTCAAGAAGGAGAGCAGCAAGGGAATCTGAAGAATCGGACTTCGAAGAAGAGGAAGTTGCTCCCTTGGTGACTAGGCAGCGGGCCAAGCGTCACAGGTTTATGCAAGGGACATCCTCAGCGTCCGATGCACAACAACCTCAACCTCAAACTCAAGAACCACAAGCCACCGCTCCACCATCACCACCACCTCAACATGAGCCATATATTCCACCACCATTCATCCCAGCTCCCATACAATCAATTCCATCTACTTCGGCCGCCTATGCTGACAACCAGAGGTTCATGCAGCTCAAAGCTCGCGTGGACTTCCAACACGTTCAAATTCTGAGCCTAACACAGGCAATGGGTGAAATTCAGGCACATAATGCAAATCTAGATAAAGAAAATGTTGAATTGAAGAAGACTGTAGAACAAATCCAAGACGAGAATGTTGAGGTGAAGACGTTCGTCTGTGATCAGGCAACCGAGTTAAGATCGATGCGCTCCCTCATTGAGCAGTTAATGAAAAATCTTTAGGCTCAGGGGGAGACATCCTGCCGTGATCAAGTAGTTCGCAGGGATGATGATGAGGATGATAATGAAGATAGAAATGGCAATGATCCCGGTGCACATAATTAGAATGAGCCTGTAGATTTTACTGCAGCTCAAACTACACAAGTTCAGGGGGAGCCCAGTCAAGCTGAAGAAGAAATGGGTGAAGCAAGTTCATCAAAACAGCCTACAGAGTTTGAGATCAGTGAAATGATAGACGCTCTTATGGATCTCGATGATGATCCTCTGGATGTAGGTTTTGATAATGAAGATGAAGAGCTGGAAGAAGGCGAGTTTGTGCCAGAAGAGATAGTGGACTGGCAGTCAGATGATGAGGTAGTCGCTGATGAGGATGATGAAGCTGACGAGATAGTTGTGCAGCAGAATCCTATCACCGATACCTACATGATTGATGGAAATAGAATTGTCAATGTAGATGTAGTAAATGCTGCGTTGAATCCTCAGCCATCAACAGAAGAACCTGCAAGAGAGCTAACGAATGAAAAAAAAAAAGAAAGCTATGGTTCAGGGCTGAAGAGAAGGAATTAGCGATTAAAAAGGCAATGAGAGTGCCGGGTACTGGGAAGCTGTCTGGGCGAATTTTAAGCTGGTTCTTTGACAGAGATCTGCAGCTATTTGTAATTAAAAGAAAAGACGGGCTTCAGTACATGAGGCGAACGTTAAAAGCGTTCAACTCCCAGCCAAAGATCGAAATCACTGCGCTAGCTTGGAAAGATCTGATAAACATTGGCAATGATCCCTACGCGAGCGTAATCGAAAGAATCATAAGAAAGGAAGGGAGATCAAGGAAGTTCGAGCGTTTGAATCCAAGGTGTAACAACTCAACTTTTAGCCAACTTAATATCTGACCATCGAACCAATAATGTAATCCTATTATATCTGATTTTGAGATAATAATGTAATTTTATTACATTATTTATGATGTAAGTTATTTAAGTTTGAAATTATTTACTTAAATTATATATATAATATTAATTATTAAAGATGAGTAAATTAAAAGAGATGTAAAATACAAAAATATAGTGGGTTAAATTTTAATGTAACTAAATGGATATAAAATCAAATTAAATGATCATTAAGATCATTAATCTTCAAAAGCTCTCTCTCTCTAATCTCTCTCTAACTCCAGACAAACTCAAGAATTTACCAAGAATTCATCAAAAATTGGCAATCAATTGAGGAAATTATTCAGGAAGGAGTTACAATATCATCAAACAATTTGAATCTACAAGATTTGAGGTAATTATGAGTTATATTTCAAAAATTATAGAAGTTTGGTTCGGTTTTGATGAAAACCGAAACCAAAGACTTAAAAATCATGAATTTTAGGTTAGATGTTTTAAATCTTAGTAGATTATGATGAATTAATGTTAATAAATAAAACGGAAACAAAATTCGTGGATCAGAGCATCCAAAATAAGCAACAAATTGGAATTTTTGACAAAATAAGTGTTCTTGACAAATATGGTTATTTTTGGATGATCTTGATGAATCTATAGTGTTTTTGATAGGGAAAATAGTATAAAATCAACCAAATAAAGATAATATAACATTATTATAAGTTGCATGTCGATAAAATGGACTCTTGGGAATTTTTATAAAAATCCGTAGGTATATAAGATAGAACACGAAGAACAAATTCTGGGAAAATTATGAGTACGGGATCCGAATTCGGATAATTCCCGAATTCGGATGAAGCACCCATTTCGGATGAAATGCCCAGTTCGGATCTCAACTCAAACATAATTCAGATTTTCTAATTTCGGATCTTGTATCCTTTCGTATGAAGTACCATTTCGGACGGAAGGTGGTCCGAACTCGGATGACCCGAGTTCGGATGGCCCATTTCAGATGGTGCTAGTTCGAATGAATCATTTGGACCAACTTCGGATGTGCCATTTCGGATGACTTAGAACCGAATCCGGATGATCCGAATTCGGATGGTCCGAATTCGGATGGTCCTAATCCAGATGTGGTTTTTATGATTCAAAATATAACAACAGAATTCCTTATATAAATATGAATGATCAGATTTCAGAAATGTAACTTTATAAGACTTTGAGATTATTACTGACAAAGAATAGAAAGATTCTGAAAAGATTTATGAGATTGATGATAATATGATCAAAATATAAGATTGTGAGATCAAAGACCAACGAATGAATCTTGAGCATAAATGATGAACACTAAATATATACTATTCAGATAATATAAGAGCTAATAAATATCAGAAATGATATTAATAACAGATTGAGCAACGAGCAAGATGATGAGCAACTGAAAGTCTGGCATAAGTCAGATTGTGGTTCTTATCCACTACAAATTGTGAGCAACAGAGCCAGAGCCAGATCCAGAGAGTAAAAGAGCACAAATAACCAGTAACTGTGAGTTGTAGATTTTACTTTAACTGCATATTATGTGAATTGAGACTTTTGTTGCATGATCCTTATTTTATTGGCATTCTGATCTTGAGATTATTGATTTATATTATCATAGTATATTTACTATGATATGTTGAGCTGAGCATTTATTCTACAAGAACCTATTTCATTGATGAGTCATTCGATTGTTAAGCTTAACTCCATCACTATTGCTCAGTGTTGGGTTAATGTTAGGCTTATGATGTGCTGATTTACGTGATGAAAGCACAGAGGGTAGCTGGAGCTGAGCATTCCGATGATATCCATATAGAGCTTTTACTGGTAGCTAGCCCAGTACGTGGCTGATCCCCACTAATGATGCGTGTGTATGGATTTATCATCATCCGAGCATTCCTTATGAATTTGTCTAAAAGTCTCAAGAGCAACAACAGTTTTTTTAACTGGGAGCTGAGCAAAGTCGCGCATCAAAAGAGTATTAATTGGCCAATGTCCCTTCGAGATTGAGCTGTGCATGAGCCTAGTGCAGTGCATATAGAGCTGAGCCGTGCATGAGCCGAGTGCAGTGCATGTGCTTCCGCGTTCATAATTGCATGTTAAATGTGAAATTCTGCATTCTCACTAAGCAAAGAAGCTTACCTCGTTGTTGCATTATTTTTCAGGTAAAGGCAAAGGATTGGCTGGACCTAGTTCTTAGGTCGGGACTTGAAAGAGCTTGAAGTACATTAGATCCTGTTTCAACATCTTGGTATTTGGATGATAATAGAGCTTTTGGGTTCGGGTTTAGTTTATATTATGTGATTTGGTGTAATAGTCTAGATTTTTGTACTTTGCTACTTAAATTCTGTCTCTGTTTGTAATTAACTTTATTTCCACAATTGTTAATTTTATCTTAGTTTCCTGATTGATATTGCGTTGCTACTGGGCCTTGACTTGAGACCTTTGAGAAATCAGAGGGTGTCACAGGATGGTATCAGAGCAATAGTTTGAGTGAATCATTGTATTACGTGTAATACATGATCTCAAACTTGTGCAATGCTATAGTATCAATCATGACAGGATGGTTTGAACTAAGATAGGTTTCAGAGACTAGTAGGACGGGGCATGAAAGGGTACAATGTGCTAGATTAATGATCTAAATGCTTAGTGATTTGTATTTTCAGAGCTATGTCAGGAGAAGGTGGACCATCAGGTGGCATGACCCCAGAGCAAGTCCTGGAAATGATGCAACAACTAATTACCCAGAATAATGAGCAACAAAACAAGTTTATGCTAGAGCAAATTGAATCGATAAAGAAAACTGAAAAGAGAAATAAAAATAAAAAGAAACAAACTGAACAGTCAAGCGAATCCGATTCTGATAATGAACACGTCAATAAGCGAGTTGTGCAGCCAAAAGGCTGTAGATTTAAAGATTTCAAAGCAAGTGGTGCTATGACGTTTGAAGGCACAGTAGATCCAATACAAGCGTTAGATTGGATAAGTCATACTGAAGAGATTTTCAGTATCTCAGAATGTCTGGATAGCAATAGAGTTAAGTTTGCTACTGCACTATTCGTTGGAGCTGCTAGAGCCTGGTGGAAAACACAAAGAAGCATCTACGGTGAGGAAGCAATTATGGCACTGGACTGGGAGCAGTTCTTGGAGATGTTCAACGCCAAATATTGTCCAACAGACAAACAATACGAACTCGAGATGCAGTTGATGCAATTGAAACAAGGAACTAAGACTGTTGATGAGTACGAGCATGAGTTCTCGAGACTTTGCGGCTACTCATCATATCAAGTAGCAACAGAAGAGCGTAAGATAAACCGATTCAGACTGGGTCTGAATCCAATATATAGAAGACAAATGAGCAGCATAAAGTTCACGACGTATCTTAGTATAGTGGAAGCAGCAAGGATGGTGGAGCGAGAATTCACAGATTCGAGTTATGAACCCGTTATGATGGCTATAAGTCCTACAAGTCCATCTCCACCTAAGAAACAGAAATCCAGTAGATTCTTCGGTTCATCAAAGTCCAGTCAGCTGCAGTCACAAGCGTCCTCTACACCTCAGAAGACTAGAGTTTATTCCATACAGACAGGAGCGCGACCGTGTAAACGCTGTAACAAATTTCATAGTGGACGCTGCAACCCTAGAGATGTGATCTGTTACACTTGTAACCGGATTGGACATGGAAGCGATGAGTGCCCAGAAAGAAGCGACGTATGCTACAACTGTGGTGAGCGTGGACATTATGCCAAACATTGCCCGAATACACGCGTGCTTATTAATCCTGAACAACCAGTTGGCAGAGCAATTCAACAGAGTACTACAATGATACCTACAGCAAAGGCGCGAGCTTTCCATATTACTGCTGAGGATGCCGAGGAGACATCAGAGACGCCAAAAGACCACAATGGTAACTAATACTAAGTTCATTATATGCTAAAATGATTTAATTCCGTTACCATATGAATTTCAATTCCAACATAAGTAGTGAGTTAACTGTACAACCCTGTCATCGATAGTGAATAATGCGGATGACATATGGGTCGTATCAGTTGAAGTTACGATATAAATACATTTCCAATAAGAAATAATACCTATAGACAATATAGGTATTGTAATCTGAATCATGAATGATTCAAAAGCTCTAAGAAAATCAAAATATAATCCTAAGCACAAGCTACTTCGTAAATCCTTGTAATCTAAGTGATTACAGCGTGTCTTATAATGAGACAGGGGTAGAAGTAGTTGATCTAATAAATATTAATGAGAAAAGTATTTGAATCAAATTGTAAAACACCGAATGACAATTTGAATTGAAATCAAAGAATTCAGAAGCACAAAGCGAGAGTTGCAAGGGAATAAACTGAAATTTTGTTAAGCCAAGCGATTAGCCATGAATGGCTAATAAAAAGCTGTCAGAAGCCAAAATAAATGTAAGTGTTGGATTCTCATTATGTCGATGCGAGACTAGTGAGATGTCCAATATAGAATATTTATTCTATCTAACTGCACATAAATAAAAGCTTCTGTTAAAAGAATAAAGTGATTTTAAATTCAGAAATTCGCCAATGAAAAGTCAAACATAAGTCTTTACATATAATTAAACAGAACCAAAAGCTATTACTTTGTCGAAGCTTGCACAGTGAACTAATAGAGGAAGGCGATGACGATGAAGTAGAAGATGATGTAAATAATCGTGGAGACGGTTTTGGAACCCTGGTAACTCGAGATCTGACTTCAATAATAAGAATCTGTCGTTATGTCTCACGAATCAAATCGAGAAAACCTAAATAAATTGTCGATTTTTATCAACTTGTTCCTTGGAATTCGATTCTGTATCGCATTTGTTTTCCATGTCGTTAAATGTTCCTATTTGCTGCAAGATTTGAAAGTGTATGATCACTTCAAGTTCTTGATCATATTTTGAATTGCCTGAAATATTCATCAACTGTTGAAATCGTTGCGAAGAAAATGTGATTGATTATAACTTCTGTTTTGTTCGACAAGTTCTGAATACAACATTTCAAACATTTTGCCTCAAACTCTCATTCTTGTCTTTTAACATTCGATCTTCTTGGAGGATTTTACTTCTCGAGAGACTGCATACATAAAAGATTTGGCGGATATGACAGCGCAAATTGAGACCAAGGTAGGTGAGGTGAAGTCGCTACATAAAGAGTTGACTCCGATTGTTGCGCCGGAGGATAGATATTATTTGTTTGATAAAGCAAAGAAGATTATAAGTCTTCATAACAAGACAACATAATCAGAAATTAGTTAAGCGATTGATGATTGAAACATCATCAATAAATGAAACATAAAAATACAGATTTCAGACTTCCGAAAAGCTCTGTATCTATTTCAAGAGCAAATGAAAAGAGATATGAGCAAATTGTTATATAAATTGAGCTGCAAGTTAAATTGAAAAGAGATATAAAGTTAAATCTCAAAAGTCCACAAAAAGAATATATAACTGATAATCAGAAGCCCTAAAAAAAAAATCTCTTATGTGATTACATAAGTTAGCAACTGAAAATTTTGCAATGATACAGTGAGAGATTTAAAAAGTCATAATTGGCTCAAGATCGAACGAAGGAGATATATGAGCTAACTCATATATTGAGTTATTATCTGGATTGATTATGGCGTAAAACATAAAGCTCATATATATTGAGAGTATGAATAATAAGTCAGAAATTTATAAATCATGAAAAACAGATGGTGCTCGTTCAGTGGAAACATCACAAAGGTTCGCATCAGTCTTGGAAATGGATAACATAAAAGCTATCTGCCCAAGTCTGTTCGAACATATCTAACTTCGAGGACGAAGTTTGTGCGTGGTGGAGCCCATTCTGTAACAACTCAACTTTTAGCCAACTTAATATCTGACCATCGAACCAATAATGTAATCCTATTATATCTGATTTTGAGATAATAATGTAATTTTATTACATTATTTATAATGTAAGTTATTTAAGTTTGAAATTATTTACTTAAATTATATATATAATATTAATTATTAAAGATGAGTAAATTAAAAGAGATGTAAAATACAAAAATATAGTGGGTTAAATTTTAATGTAACTAAATGGATATAAAATCAAATTAAATGATCATTAAGATCATTAATCTTCAAAAGCTCTCTCTCTCTAATCTCTCTCTAACTCCCGGACAAACTCAAGAATTTACCAAGAATTCATCATAAATTGGCAATCAATTGAGGAAATTATTCAGGAAGGAGTTACAATATCATCAAACAATTGGAATCTACAAGATTTGAGGTAATTATGAGTTATATTTAAAAAATTATAGAAGTTTGGTTCGGTTTTGATGAAAACCGAAACCAAAGACTTAAAAATCATGAATTTTAGGTTGCATGTTTTAAATCTTAGTAGATTATGATGAATTAATGTTAATAAATAAAACGGAAACAAAATTCGTGGATCAGATCATCCAAAATAAGCAACAAATTGGAATTTTTGACAAAATAAGTGTTCTTGACAAATATGGTTATTTTTGGATGATCTTGATGAATCTATAGTGTTTTTGATAGGGAAAATAGTATAAAATCAACCAAATAAAGATAATATAACATTATTATAAGTTGCATGTCGATAAAATGGACTCTTGGGAATTTTTATAAAAATCCGTAGGTATATAAGATAGAACACGAAGAACAAATTCTGGGAAAATTATGAGTACGGGATCCGAATTCGGATAATTCCCGAATTCGGATGAAGCACCCATTTCGGATGAAATGCCCAGTTCGGATCTCAACTCAAACATAATTCAGATTTTCTAATTTCGGATCTTGTATCCTTTCGTATGAAGTACCATTTCGGACGGAAGGTGGTCCGAACTCGGATGACCCGAGTTCGGATGGCCCATTTCAGATGGTGCTAGTTCGAATGAATCATTTGGACCAACTTCGGATGTGCCATTTCGGATGACTTAGAACCGAATCCGGATGATCCGAATTCGGATGGTCCTAATCCGGATGTGGTTTTTATGATTCAAAATATAACAACAGAATTCTTTATATAAATATGAATGATCAGATTTCAGAATTGTAACTTTATAAGACTTTGAGATTATTATTGACAAAGAATAGAAAGATTCTGATAAGATTTATGAGATTGATGATAATATGATCAAAATATAAGATTGTGAGATCAAAGACCAACGAATGAATCTTGAGCATAAATGATGAACACTGAATATATACTATTCAGATAATATAAGAGCTAATAAATATCAGAAATGATATTAATAACAGATTGAGCAACGAGCAAGATGATGAGCAACTGAAAGTCTGGCATAAGTCAGATTGTGGTTCTTATCCACTACAGATTGTGAGCAACAGAGCCAGAGCCAGATCCAGAGAGTAAAAGAGCACAAATAACCAGTAACTGTGAGTTGTAGATTTTACTTTAACTGCATATTATGTGAATTGAGACTTTTGTTGCATGATCCTTATTTTATTGGCATTCTGATCTTGAGATTATTGATTTATATTATCATAGTATATTTACTATGATATGTTGAGCTGAGCATTTATTCTACAAGAACCTATTTCATTGATGAGTCATTCGATTGTTAAGCTTAACTCCATCACTATTGCTCAGTGTTGGGTTAATGTTAGGCTTATGATGTGCTGATTTACGTGATGAAAGCACAGAGGGTAGCTGGAGCTGAGCATTCCGATGATATCCATATAGAGCTTTTACTGGTAGCTAGCCTAGTACGTGGCTGATCCCCACTAATGATGCGTGTGTATGGATTTATCATCATCCGAGCATTCCTTATGCATTTGTCTAAAAGTCTCAAGAGCAATAACAGTTTTTATAACTGGGAGCTAAGCAAAGTCGCGCATCAAAAGAGCATTAATTGGCCAATGTCACTTCGAGATTGAGCTGTGCATGAGCCTAGTGCAGTGCATATAGAGCTGAGCCGTGCATGAGCCGAGTGCAGTGCATGTGCTTCCGCGTTCATAATTGCATGTTAAATGTGAAATTCTGCATTCTCACTAAGCAAATAAGCTTACCTCGTTGTTGCATTATTTTTCAGGTAAAGGCAAAGGATTGGCTGGAACTAGTTCTTAGGTCGGGACTTGAAAGAGCTTGAAGTACATTAGAACCTGTTTCAACATCTTGGTATTTGGATGATAATAGAGCTTTTGGGTTCGGGTTTAGTTTATATTATGTGATTTGGTGTAATAGTCTAGATGTTTGTACTTTGCTACTTAAATTCTGTCTCTGTTTGTAATTAACTTTATTTCCGCAATTGTGAATTTTATCTTAGTTTCCTGATTGATATTGCGTTGCTACTGGGCCTTGACTTGAGACCTTTGAGAAATCAGAGGGTGTCACACAAGGGTCGGGAGAAGAGTAGAGGATCCGTCACGTATTGATCCTCTAACTGGACGACCTTGGATGAGGATTCACTATAAGCCGGCTAGATGTCTTAGGAAGGTTCCTCTCAAGCCGATGCCACAAAATATTTTGAAGAATCTGAAGTGTTGGTATGCTGACACGGAGACTGGGGAAGCGGTCATGGAAGACTTAGAAGAAAATGTTATTCTTAGAGTCTACGACCCTCTTCACCTGGTAAACCTCTCCAAAGATGATCTTCACATTTTGCATGCCTGTAAGATCTCAAGTGATACACATATGGACGGTGAAGCTAGTAAGTATGAAAATGTAGTCAAGGTATGTGTCGAGAAAGGTTTGTATGCTGGTAGTATTTTGAATCAATAAATAAACAAAGTTCTTAAGTTAAATGTGTTAATTATTAGAAGCTATCGTCAAGGGGGAGTCTGTTGGTACATCCTGTGTGACGATAGCAGTCTAAGTGATTCTGCACAGTGATTTTAGCAAATGTGTGTTAGATATGTTTATATGTGCTTGACTGTTATTGATTGTGTGTTTGAACTTGATGTAAAATATTACAAGAAGTTCAAACATAAAGATTAACTCAAGCATAAGTAAAAACATAAGTTTCTGCACTTAAGTGTTTAAATGATTTGGCTAGATTCGAATTTCATAAGGGTAGACATTCGAATCTGTGATAGATTCGAATGTAGCCTTAGATTCGAATGTGCCCAGATTCGAGAATGTCATTGTGGACAGACTCGAATGGGCTTTGGGCCAGATTCGAGTTTGGCCCACATCAGACTCGAATCAGGGTCTATAATTAGGGATAGACTCGAGTCATTAGCAGACTTTCAGTAGAATTCGTGAGGAATTAAGCTTAAGGCGATCTCGAGTTTATCATCAGCTTTTGGTCAGTTTCGGAGAGAATTAGTTCGTAGGATCGTTCGTGTGTCGTTCGTTCAGCGTCTAATAGTCTCCGTGTTTCGTGGTTGGGAGTTGTCTGTCTAACCGTTAACGAGGATTCCGCACTCGTTCACGGATCCGCGTCTAGATAGATCTAGTAGTGGTAGACCTTACACCAATGATGGACGGTTTTGTCTTTCCAAAATACATTTCCGGATCTTGAACCTGCTCAAACTCTCGTTCCTTCTTTTGTAACTTGAAGTTATAAGCCCACAGCATTTCGCTTACACCTTCAAGAGTGAGAGTCTCGAACTTCTCTTCATCATGCTTAATTAAGGTTGTGTACATCTCCCATTTTGCCGGTAAAGCATCTAGAAGCTTTTCGATCTTCTCAGTCTCTTGATAGTCAACAGAATGATTATCAAGCTCAGTTAACAGATGATAAAATCGAGTGATTGTCTCATCTAGTGTCTCGTTCTTCAAAGCCTTGAAAATTGCAAACTGTTGTTTCAGCATCTCTGTCCTACCCTTGCGAACCCGTGGATTTCCCTCACACCGCTTCTCGAGAGCATACTATAGCTCTTAAGAAGTTTGATGATTCCTTAAGGTGTGTAGAATTTCCTGAGGTAACGCCATACGAATAATGGAGAAAGCTCGATTCTCGGCCTCGTAAAGTTTCTTATCATCATCCTTCATATTCTGATATGTTAAGACTCTTTGACGGCCCTCTAACTCTTGCGTAGGTGGAATGTAGCCCTAATCAATGCAAATCCACATGCACATATCGTTGAAACGAGCAAAATCAGCAAACCTATCCTTCCACCAATAGTTGTCTTCCAACTTCATCAGTTTTGGCGGAGAACTTGCCTTGCCGACCTCGTGGTCCATTTCGATGAATTTTTGCAAACTTGACATCCTTTCTAAACTTTTTGTTTTCGAACTAAAACAATTTAATTTAAAATTAATTTAAAATAAATCCCTTCGAACTTAGGTAAGTTCGAATTAATTTAATCTTAAATTCGTTTGAAAATTAAATACGAATTTGTGTAAGTTCGAAATCAACAAGTTCGACTGACTGACAAGTTCGAAAACAATCTGACAAGTTCGAACCTCTGACAAGTTCGAAGAGAACCTAATTATCTGACAAGTTCGAAATCTGACAAATTCGATGATAACAAGTTCGAATCTCTGCCAAATTCGAGTGAAGCCCTAAATTAAGTTCGTGAGGAGCGTATTTCTGATAAGTTCGAGTGAACCCTAATACCCCCTTATGTTCGAGCGCCGCAAGTTTGAGAAACGGTGAAAAATTCAATTTTTTCAAGTTTTCAGATTAAACCAATGTTTTTAAGATTAAAAACTATGATTTCGACTGAAAAGATGAACATATATGAATTTTTCTCCGTTTCTTTCCTTGAATAACTCGAAAAACTATGTAAAATGTGATTTTTCCGTCACAAACGCCAAGAAACCAAGAATGTTTTAGATGAACACGAAGAACATGATGAACACTCTTAAGGCTCTGATACCACTTGTAAGGTCACCTACCTACGGATCCGATCTTGACGTGACACCTTCCAACGAGTGCGGAGTCCTCGTTAGGGGTTTAACGGATCGATCACGCACACTAAACCCGGAGACCAACACGATGATAGACGTCAACTACGAACGTCCCGACACGTGAATCTCTCCGACAACACTCTGCTAACACTCTGCAAACGCTCACAAGTTCGTATTCGCTCTGAACGCTAATCTCTGCAAAGGTTCTTAATTAAAACTGATTAACCCTTAATTATAAGCCTTAAGTTCGAACTTGGCCCAGACAAGTTCGTGAAGGCCCAAGCCCACGAACTTGTCCACCAATAAGTTCGAACCTGGCTTTGAACTTATTCTAGAACTTGTCTTTGAACTTGTTCTAGAACTTATGTTTGAGCTTACCTTTGAACTTATGTTTGAACTTATCTTTGAACTTAAGTAAACATTAATCACAAACAAGATCAAACATATGTATTGACAAATACTGAACCATTACAAAAGAACTATCTACATTTAGACTGCTATCGTCACACAGGATGCACTAACAACGTCGCCAAAATGGGGGAAGGCAGGGAATTGGGCGAAAGTGAGCCCGTCCTCTCAAGGAACTTGGAGATCAACCAAGCATGGGGGATGATCGTCCTCTCTCTCGTGTTGTACATAGCCCCATAAATCATTCATAATTGTCCATGCAAAGGACAGTCTGGGCCTACCCTTAAGAAGGGTGTGAAGGACTGTGATATCCCTATGCCTGACTTTGGTCAGGTCACAATCGCGAGGTAAGATGTTGTTCACAAGGATCTTGTGAAGCACCTTACACCTCGGAGATAAAGCCTTTCGGCTGTAGGAAGTGGAGGACTCAGACTCCAAAATGGATGGGATAAAAACTCTATTAACCTTCTCTGTCCACTCCCCTGACCAAGTCATATTAGTGAAGGCCAATTGGGCCTCATTCCTATACTCGTACCCCTGCTGGTTGGACCCTTTGTAGCCTACCCCAGTATCTAAATTAAATAATTTGCGAAGGATTTGTGCATCCATCGCCACGTCCATACCATGGACGGTACCTGTCAACCTAAAGTCGTTCATGTCTCCCTCCGTAGGGTAGACATCCACTCAACTACATCAGAATGATAAATATCATTGCCGCCCATATCTAACACACTTTCCCACCCCAAATAGTCAAAAAGGTATGGGATCCTGTAGTCTTCAAAATCACTCCTCTTAACTCTCTTTTCTGTTAAAATACTTTATTTGAATATTTCTTATACAAAAACAAGTGTGTTCTAATGTGTTCGGGGTGTTGAGATAATAGGAGGTTTGGAGACCAATCTATCGGGACATTAACATTTTGAGTTCGTTGTCTCGTTCTTCTCGACATCTACAATTTGTGTCAACCAACCACAATATGTATGAGATAAATTAAATAATGTAACCTATAATTGCAATTTGCACAATTACGCTTACTTAAAAGATGCAACTATATATATATACTCTTTTACGCTCACATTTTGCATCCTATATATATAGTCTATATTTTGCCATTATTTTAAGCACTAAACATTTATCATATATTAATAAAAACCATTTAGCACCTAAAATTAATTTTTAAGCTAATCACCCAAGTTTTATGATTTTAATAATATATGCACATCTAGGCAACCAACTTTTCAAATTCAAATTAATTTCTAGAAATTAATCGTGGCAAATTAATAAACTTAACACATAAACACATATCTCATAAAACATACATTAAGGATATCATCAAATTCATGCAAATCTCCAACTGTCTCTTTCAACTGAGTGCATGTTAAACAGTTGATCATTCTTCTTTTGATTTTCCCGAAGCATTTGGATCTCCTTAATCAAGATGTTGTTCGCGTTTACTAAATCTCCAACTGTCTCTTTCAACTTGTGCACTTGATCCCAAACGAGATCAACGGTCTCGAACCTCTTCCATGGCCTCTGATCATCTTCATCAACTTCCATTCGGGATTTTCCTTTATTATTCTGTCTTTCAGGTACAGGTTCTGGGGCTTTGAAAGGGATTTGGGTCACTTTAGCAGACTTTAGACAACGAATTTGGAAACCTCTCTCAGTACTGTGAATCCTATTTATCAATCAACAATTAAATGCAAATAATAAAGAACAAGATCAAGAACACTAACCAAATGATGTGATTAATATCAAACGATTACAGAGAAGAAAATGTTGCCCTAGATTTCTTCAGAAATTCCGTGCAAAAATATGTTTTACAAAATGTCAATTCCACCCCTATTACAAAGTCAAAATTCCTATTTATATAATATTTACAACTTTAAGCTAATTACATTTTGTACCCTAGACTTTTTTTTTCATCAACATAAAGCAAAGTCTTCATCTTGTTAGTCTCAACTTCATCTCAAAATTCCTAAAGTTTTTTCTGTTGGAAAGCCTTCACTTGATATTTGAAATAAATTCTACCATAAGTCTCTTATCATAAGCACTGAGGGCTCCTCTTTTTGTTTTCCTCTTTTGATTAGCAGCCAATTTTCCTTTCAGCCCAATCATTACCTTCTGGAGGGTTCCATCACAGAACTTGTTTAACTCCATACTCCTCATAGCTCTCAACTTTCGATTTGTATCTCTGTACATTATAGCTGGACGCTTCACCATTATTACTTGTTATTCTTTCAGCTCTCCTGCAAACTTGATTTCCCTATTCGGTGGAGTTAAATTTATCTTTCGCATGCCTCTTTCGACACTGATTTGAAGATCTTGAACTGACATGAGAACAAGCTTAATATGCATGAAATGAAACAAAGTCTTCAGAGCAAATCTGCAATGTTCATTCTGTTTGATTCTACACAATTCATCAAACAAGTCATCAATATCAACCAAGTTCATCCAAAACATATCGGCTTCAGTAAATGTGTACGTATTTCCATCAGATCTTGTAACCGTGAAAATAGGATAAAATATCTTAACAAACCTATCCTTTTCAATCTTTATCAGATCCACAATCGGAAACTCACTTCTCACCTTTTCTGCACTTTGAGCCTTATTCTAAAGAGAACTTGCGTAATTCGCTAATTCGGTCTATTCGGCTCCAAAACTCTAAGTAATTTCAGAAACGTGCACGGAGCTTGCTTTTTGCAAAAAATCTTCTTCTCAAGGTAGTCTTCAAGATATGGCAATTTATTTCTTTTCCTTGTATACTCAGCAGATTTCTTCGATGTAAGCTCCAAATCCTTTTTTCCTTTTCTTTCTTACTTCTTCCTCATTCAGAATACACAACATATCATCAATTTCCCTTTGAACTATTCTTTGAGCTTCGAACCTTAGTTGATGTTGTCTTTGTGATTCATCCGCTAAGACATATTCATTAAAGAATCTCTCCATAATCTCAAACTCATTGACTTCTTTCTCAACTTGAGGAATAAAACTCTCAACAGGGAATGGTTCCATCTCTTCTTCTTTCACTTGTACCGTAACCTCAGGCTTTTCAACTGTTGGTATAGGTATATCATCTTTAAGAATTTCTTGTACTAAAACTTCTTCCTCTTCTATTCTATCAGCTCGAACTGCAACATCTGTCAACTCAATGACATCATCATCATCTGATTCTTCAATCTCCACTACTTTCTCTGCAACATCCTCAATCATTGAAATTTGCTCTTGAACATCGTCATCTTAGTCTTCATATTCATCGAAGTTATAAAATTCTGACTGAATTCTCAATGGAACAGGAACATCTTTATAAAGAATCAATTCCTGTCCTTCTTGAACATCAGCAGGTTCTTTTGAGCTTCCTGCTTCACCTCTCTCTTGAGCCTCAGTCTCTTTCTCTGGATACGTAATCATTAATAGACCAGGTGTTGGCTCATCAAGCTTCCTCCTCTTCTCCCCCTCATGAGGAGCATCATCGGAGTCATCATCATGCTCGTCATGTTTTCTTTTTGGCGCTGAAGCTTGAGCCTTGCACGTTGATTTATTCTTGAAAATCCACTTTGTGCCAATGATTGATTTATCTTTTGGTCGCTCTACCAATCTCCAGACCTTCAACCTTTCGAACTGATTTAGTTCTTCTTGCATTGCCACAATCCAATCAGCATCCAGAAGAGCTTCTTTAACATTTTTTGGCTCAATTTTGCTGAGAAAGTTTGAAAATAAACACTCGTTTATTGTTGCTCTTCTGGTTTGGACTGATGCAGAAGGATCACCAATGATATTTTCAGTTGGGTGATTTCTTGTCCACTTAAAGGTATGTGGATATGGTTGAATTTGGTATTGATTTGTGTTTAAGTCTAAGAAGGGAATTCGGGGGTTAGCTTCTGATGTAGATGGTATATTATCTGAGATAGGGGTTTCTGAGTTTTCAGATGGTAAGGGGGTTTCCAAAGATTTTGGAGCTTGAATGGGTTGTACACTTTCAGTTGGTAAGTGCACATCCGTCATTGAAGCTTCTCCAGTTTCTTCTGAAATGGGTTGATGAGAATAGTCTGAGACTACGACTGGATCTTCAGTAGTCCTGTCAGGCACCAAATTTGAAACATTAGTTTTGGGCTTGTCAAAGTAGTCTTCATAGAAATTCTTGAACAGTTTATTTAAATCAGAGTTATCTGCACTCTGTTCATTTGACTTCATAGAAGTCGGCTTGTTATGGTCGGGTCCTGAACTAGTAAGTTCAGAAGCCATTACTATGCCTTCATCAAATTTTACATTCACACTTTCATTGACTGTCTTGGTCCGCTTGTTGTAGACCCGGAAAGCTATAGACTCCTTCGAATACCCATTGAAGATGCCTTCATCAGCTTTTTGACTAAATTTTCCCAGATTGTATTTGTCATTTAATATGAAGCACCTGCGTCCAAAGACATGGAAAAATTTAACATTAGGTACCCGTTTGTTTACTAATTCGTATGGAGTCTTTCTGAATCTTTTGTTGATTATTGATTGGTTCCGCGTGAAACAAGCTGTTGCTACAGCTTCAGCCCATAGGAATAACGGAAGATTGGAATATGCCAGCATCGTTCTTGCAGATTCCACTAGTGTCTGATTTCGTCGTTCAACGACACCATTCTGTTGTGGAGTACGAGCGGCTGAGAGTTGATGTGTTATTCCTACAGAATTCACAAACGATTCGAGAGATTTGTTCTTAAATTCTGTCCCGTTATCTGATCTGATGGTATGAACTGAAAGCTGTAACTTTACCTGAATTCTTTGGATGAAGTCTATTATTATCTCGGTAGCATCAGATTTGGAATGCAGGAAGAAAACCCATGTGTATCTGGACTAGTCATCGACTATTACCAACACATATCGTTTCTTGTTTATACTTTGTACTCACATTGGTCCGCACAGATTCATATGTAGTAGTTCCAATGCTCTCATTGATGAGTGTTCTGTTTTGGACTTGTGTGAAGCTCTAGTCATCTTTCCTTTTTCACAAGCGGCGCACAACTGCTCCTTTTGAAATTTGAGAGTTGGTAGCCCTTTAACTAACCCACCTTTTGCAAGGTTGGTTAATTCCTTAAAGTTCAGATGTGAAAGACGACGATGTCATAGCCAAGATGTTTTAGATGTTGCTTTTGACATTAAGCAGACATCCTTCTTCAGATTGTTTGAGGCTAGGTCAATTGAGTACAAATTGGTTTTCCTGTTCCCTGCAAGGATTTCTTTTCCTTCTCCAGATCTTATGTTGCACCGATTTGCTTTGAAGTTGACCCCTAATCCTTTGTCGCAGAGTTCTCCAATGCTGAACAAGTTGTGACCAAGACTGTCAACATAGAAGACTTTCTGAATTGTAATCTTATCGTACGCAAGACTCCCATAACCTTTGATCGGACAGAACTGATCATTCCCGAATCTGACCATCCCACAGAACTTATCTACAAAGTTAGTGAGTGTTTCTCTCTGTCCGGTCAAGTGCTTTGAGCATCCGGAGTCAAGGTACCACACATGATTTACCTATAAGACGAAATAAAACATGAGGTGCCCACTTATAGTTGGGTACTTTTGACTTTGGTAAATCACTCAGTTGGATATGCTTTTTCTCATCAGATATGTCTTTTATTTTAGGTACCCACTTTTAACAGTTCTTTTTGGTATCCATTGTACAGTTCGATGTGGAACTGTTTTTGAAAGTTGTTGCTTTGGAACCTTTTTCTGTTTAAAAGATGAATCCTTTTTCTTTGGTAGCCATACAAGCTTATCAGATTTAGCATGCATTGATTTACAAGAAACAGAATTTAAAGCAATTAAAGTAGTCCGAGAGTATTTAGTACAAGATTTATCAGTAAATTTTGTGTTACAGACAGATTTTTCAAATTATCTATTTCTATCTGTAACAACAGTTTCCTTCACTCTCCACTCTTGTTTTATACTCTTGTTTTTCTTTTCTTTCTGCTTCTTTCTCCATTCTTGCTTCCGAGAACCTTTCACAATATAATCTGACATACAAGAAACACGAGAATTAGTGAGTTTAGAAACTTGTTTCTTCTGTAAAGGTCTCTTATCTTTTGAATTTTGGACCTTGAGTGCAATAGAGTCCTTTGTGGAAGATGATTCACCTTTTTCATAGGTAGGAGTCATAAAAGTAACTTTTGTTTTCTCCTTTTTCAGTTGTAAACTTGGTGATTGTTCGGATGATTCCTTTGAATCGGTAGATATTCTTTGCAGAATTCTAACAGGTTCTTTAAGGTCATCAGTTTGTTTGTTGTGTAAAGGTTTTACAAACTCATCTATTTTAACAAACATTTCTTCCAATGAGTTAAAATAAGAGTTCATATACACATCAAAGTCCTTTTTCAAAATTAATAAAATCAAGTGCAATTGAAGATGTTTGATCTGATATTAATTTGTTCTCAGGCTGTTTTTGTAACTTTTGTTCCAGAGTTTTAAGTTCAGCCTTAAGGGTTTGATTTTTTGTCTCAAAATTTTTGATTTTCAATTCAAGATCAGAGTTTATCTTTTCAAGAATTGAAACTGGTAAATATAACTTTTGAGATTGAGTAGCAGTTTCAGGTAATTCCTTCTCAGAATATGTCTGAATATACTCCTCTTTAATGCAAGTATTTTTATTTGATTCATTTATTCTGTTATAATCAACAGAATTTTGCATTTTATCAGATCTTAGTCATCTTCACTTGATTCTATCTCATCTGATGCTTTCATAAATGTCATTTGTAATCCTAAATTCATATATCTGACATCATATAAAGTAGGTGAATTTGAAATAGCCTTTGTCAGATATTTAGGATTATTTCAACCAATACCAGATTTAGAATTATAAAATTCGGTATCTTTTGGTTGATTTAAATAGATTTATTTATCTGTTTGACCTCTTTTGATAAACTCATCTTCCAATGTTTTTATTTTCTCATAAAGTTTTGTTCTTTCTTCAAAAATGGCATGATATTTTACAGAATAACTTGAAGCCTCTAATTCTACCAAATTCAGTTTTTCTTTTAAGTCAGATATATTGTTATTTAGTTCTTGGATTTTACATTGAAGATCATTTGTTTTATCTTGCAAATCTGATACTGCTCGTAGTGCTAATGCTTTATCCTTGGAAAAATCCAATACTAACGCATGTTCTTGATTTAGCTTGTTTTCAAAGGAATGAGCATTTTTCTTTTCGGCTTTTAAGGATTTTTCAATTTTCTTTAGCATGAAAGCCATTTGCGTTAGTTTTTTTTTCAAGGAAACAGGAATCATCATTTTCAGATTCAGAGTTAGAGTGTACCTCCGGAGTTTCTGAACTCTCTGAATTGTCTGAATCTGGTTCATCACTCTCTTTTTCTTTGCTGCATCCAGCATCTCTGGTTGCCATCATTGCAATTTCTTCAGTCAATTCCTCATCAGACTCTTCCTTTTCCTCGTTCTCGTCATCCGTCAACCCAACCCATACTTCATCTTCTGCAACCATTGCTGACTCACTCAGTTCTGATTCATTGAAAACCTTTGATTTTAAGCAGATATGTGCATCTTCATCCAAGATGTCTTCATCCTCTGATAGTTGTAGCCAATGATCATCCTTAGCCATTAGAGCTTTGCCAGCTTCTTTTTCTTTGGATAGAAGTGCCTTTCTTGTGTAGTATTCATGTAACAGCCCGTAATTTATTAAATATAAATTACAGCATCAAACTTTGAAAAATTAAGCAATTTTGTCCAATTATTAGTAATTAACTGAAAACATGAATTTTAAATAGTTAATTATATTAAGTTGTAATTAATTATGAAAACTTGCCCCAAATTAGCTGAAATAAAGTTAATAATTAAATTTAGCTAACTGACAAATTAAAGACTGAAAATGACGAAATGGACAAAAATGAATAAAATTAGTCTAACAGATAATTATAGCAAATCTAGAACTTCCTTGCTATTATTTGCATCTGAAAATGCAAATTAGATTGTTAAGAATAAAAGTTGGTCAATTCCAGAAATTCAGTAGAAAATCTGATTTTTTTTCTCTATTTCCTATAAATAGAACCCTTCCACCTCATTTCCTTGGTTTGGAAAAGCTAGAACTCTCTCTTTCTCTCTCTACAATCTGACTTCTCTCTAGCTTTTCTCCTAAACGGCTTATCGGATTCTCGTGATTTATATGTCATCGGATAGATATCGTCGAGCTCTACATTAATCTGTCATTGCATGTTCGATTTGGTTCCGATTTGAGTTAAATTCGACCCTTTTTCTGCCTTTTGGTTCGGTTTTGAAGAGCAAACTCGAAATTGCTCAAACTCTCTTCATTCGAAGCTGATTTGTTCTCGTTTAGGACCTGATTTTGCTTGGAAAACGTCTATAATCGAAGGCTATAGCTTGGACGAAGGTTAGTGACTATTTCTCCCTCATTTATGTTCGTGTTTAGTTGCTAAAACCTGGAAAAGTAATGAACAAGAAGAACAAATTCAAGAAATTCATGTATAGATTCGAAGGTGTTGATTTCGAATCTATTTCCCCTAGACTCGAATGTGTGTGTCTCGAATGTGTGTGTTTCGAATGTGTGTGTCTCGAATGTGTGTCTCGAGTGTGTGTGTTTCGAATCTAATCCCTTAGACTCGAATATGTGTGATTTCGAATCTAATTCCTTAGACTCGAATGTGTGTGATTTCGAATCTAATTCCCTAGACTCAAATGTGTGTGTTTCGAATCTATCTCCATAGATTCTAATTGAGGCTGTTCGAATCTGTCTCCTTATATTCGAATCTGGTTTAGTTCCAAGCCCAAGTTAAATTCCAAAATCAGATTAAGTATTGATCAACCTTATGTTATGTGTAAATATAATTGAAAGTATCTTATGATTATGGTAAAACTCACAAGTTTCAAGATGCATAACTATTTTACGCACAACTAAATTAACAGGCCCTGTATGAACCCTTAGAAAAATTGTATGTCACGATTCACCTTGCTAGTAATATGGTTGGCTTTGTTTCAAGCCCATATTACTGTAATTATAGGAACCGTAGTAATCTGAAAAGAACTCTAGGATATACCCTGGTATGGACCTAAGGGAGTTTCTGTTGGCTTAATTGATCAATGATAATAATAGACTCACTCTGGGACGCTAGGAACTATCACAGACTCGACAACAAGAAATGACAATAACCTGATTATATAACTAGGGTTATATAGATCATGTTACAACTTGACATTAATATACCAGACTTGAAACTGAACTGCAGGAACCAGCCGATTTGACAGAGTAAATGGGACGGCTTAATTCGTTAAGCACTAACTGTCTAAGGACTACTGTGAGTGACAGATTTCATTAATTACTTGCATATGTTGCGATACTTATTGGTGAATGTTACTGAACTGTATGGAAACTTTTGTTATTGCTGCATGTTTCTTGAATACTTTATTGTATCATAGAGACTTACTTTTGACATTATTGAAGCTAGATATCTGAAATGCCTTGGATTGCATGTTCACTTTTACATTTTTGTAAATCCTTATCATGTTTACTGCTTACTTGATTGTTGATACATTTGCTCTGCATACTGCATAAACTGATCGGACCGAATGCGAGATCTCCATTCACAGGAAGGAATTCTGCAGATTCCTTTCCTATCTGACTTGTTTCCATACACTTCCCGTAGGGCTTCGGCCTTACACATGGGAATACAGATTGGGTTGACTCCCAAAACTTTGCCGTCTCTGACGTGTTGACTTACCGGCATGAACTGATAGTATCTAATATATGTGTGGTAACTAATGGTACTCTGTTAACTCACTAAGCAATGTTAGCTTACTCTGTCATGACAACTATCTTTACAGGAAAAACTGATAAGGCCAAGGTTATAGCAGGTAGTTCGTCCCAAGCTAAGTGAACTTTGATACTGGAGGATTGCAGACTTTTGAACCTACTGCTGATGCCTATTTTGTACTGATTATTGCGGTCTCGGGTAGCTTGTTCAATCTTTCGCACTCTGATTGAAGATTTTAGAAGCTAGATTAGACCACCATCATATGTTTAATATATTTTGTAATTAAGTATCTTGTAGCTTTTTTTTTTTGAATCAGGTATGTGGACCTGTGGTATCTGACAATAGTAATATTTATTACTTAATGAAATGTACTTTTATGACGTGAACTGTTTGAGGTAACTCGGGTGTTACAATTCAGAGTTTTTGACTACAGGCATTCTGCATTCTCGAGCATAGTGTCTAGGCTTGCCACAGTTGTAGCATTTTTGCTCTGTATCTTTCTTGGCTGATTTTTCAGATTTGTCATATTTATCGGCTTTATTTCCACTGCTTTCACCAAATTTTTCATATTTCTCCTTCTTATCAAACTTTCTTGAGCCAGTCTTGTATCTCATTTTGTTATTGGTGGGCTTTCGGTAGAACTTCTTCTGAAATGCCTTAGTGAGTAAGGCCATTTGCGTCTTCATTTCTTCTATCTCAGAATCTGCTAATGAATCTTATAAGTCTGATTCAGAAGAACTGTTGCTTATGACTACTTATACTTGTATTTCTTATATGCCAATAAAGCTAAAGGGTCAACGCTATTTTTTTCTGCTTTCTTCTTTCCAAACATTTTCCTTAAAACAACCTCTTGATAGTTGTTAAGGTTCTCAAAGACCATATGGAAATCCATGTCCTCAATGTATTTTGTCTATTGAATGATTATTGCATACTTTTCCCATTCTGGGTTAAGTACGTTCAGAAATTTGACGTTGATGTCTAGGTTGGACTTAATAACACCGTTCCTCTTCATCTCACTCACTAAGCTGACAAACCGCAAGTATGTGTTCTCTAACAATTCCCCCTCTCTTGCTCTAAAATTCTCAAATGTCATTAGGCTGTTCCTTGCTCTGTTGGTAGCTGCCCTGTCGGATCCCCTCATCAGCTTACACACCTCATCCCAGATGGATTTGGCTGTCTTAGTGTTTGTCAAACAGGTGTAGATGTCATTGTGGATAGATATCAGTAACAACTTTCTTGCTGTTTTGTCTCCCAATTTTCTACGTTTATGTGCTTCTGTCAGGTTAGTTACCTCAACAGTTCTTTCCGGTATTGGAGGATTGTCGTTGGGTACAACAGGAATTGTTTCCGGGAACACAGCTGGTCCTTCAGTTAATGACTTTAACATTTCTTCTGAGAGGTCGTGGAAACTGATAAATGTTAGTACACCCTGTGTGACGATAGCAGTTTAAGTGTACTAGCATTTTGGTTCAAGTAATATTACAAAGTATTGGGTATTAACGAGTGTTTGATATATGTGTGTTTATATATGTTTGATAGTTATTGATTGTATGTTTGAACTTGGTGTAATGTATTACAAGAAGTTCAAACATAAAGTTCAAAGTTAAATTCAAATAAGTTAAAACATAAGTTCAAACATAAAGTTAATATGTGAATTTCGAATTTGGAACAAATTCGAATTTATCATTAGATGAATTTTGAATTTGTAGTAAATTCGAATGTGCTTTCTGAGGCAGATTCGAGAGTGTCAAGGGGACAAACTCGAATGGGCCTTGGGCCTGATTCGAGTTTGGCCCATGGCAAACTCAAATGGTCCTCTATAATTAGGGATAGACTCGAATTATTAGGGGACTTTTGCAGAATTCGTGTGAGATTAAGCAAAAGGGCGATTTCGAGTTTATCAGTAATATTTGTGTTATTTCGGAGAGAATCATCTCGTAGGTGCGTTCGTCGTCGTCCGTACAGCGTTGTGAGAGTCTCCGTGTTTCGTGTGAGAGTTGTATCCGTCAAGCCGTTAACGTGGATTCCGCACTCGTTGACGGTGTCGCGTCTAGATAGATCTGTGTAGTACAAGACCTTACAAGTGGTATCAGAGCCAAAGGGGTGTTCTTCGTGTTCATCCTAGGTTTCTTGACGCTTTTGGACGGTTAATCTCACAAGTCTTTGAATTTTTCGAGCTTATCAAATTGGAATCCGGGAAATACTTAGTTGTTTTTCACGCTTTTGATCGAAATCAATATTTTTACTTGTAAAAATATTGGTTTAATCTGAAAAACGTTAAAAACTCGAGGTATTAGCCGTTTCTCGAATTTGCGGCGCTCGAATCTGTTAGGAGTCATTAGGGTTTTGCTCATTTTCGAGTCTGACCAAATATACGCTCCTTTTGAGTTTGATTCAGAGTGCTTTCGAGTTTAGAGTTTTCGAGTTTGCTTCGAGTTTGGGCTAGAGTCGAATAGGGGCTTCGAGTTTGACTGGGGTTCGACTTTGACAGTGTTTCGAGTTTTCTTAGACATTCGAATTCGGAGACTTTTCGAATTTGTCACACATTTCGACTTTAATTGGATTACTGAACTTAATTCGAATTTAATCCCAAATAGGTTTAAACTTAATTATATTCGAATTTACCTAAATTCGAAAGAATTACTTTAAATTAATTTCGAATTAAATTAATTAAGTTAAAATTCAATTACCTTTGAAACAATGACAAATCTGCAACGGTTTCTGGAAATGCATCATGAGGTCGGAAAAGCTAATACTCCGCCTAAGCTGATGAAGCTTGAAGACTATTACTGGAGGAAAGACCGGTTTGCCGACTTTGTGCGATTCAACGACATGCGTATGTGGATATGTATCGACGAGGGATACATTCCACCGACCGCTGAGATAGAGGGAAGACAGAAGATTGTCACGTATTCTAAAATGAAGGACGATGACAAAAAGCTGCTTCAAGCTGAGAACCGTGCATACGCTATCATACGAATGGCATTACCTCAGGACATATTGCACACTTTCCGCAATCAAAAGACATCGAAGGAGCTTTGGGAGACGTTGGAAAAGAGGTGTGAGGGTAACCCGAGGGTTCGGAGGAAGCGTATGGAGTTGCTTAAACAGCAATTTGCGATCTTCAAGGCTTTGAAGGATGAAAAGCTGGATGACACCATCACACGTTTTTATCATCTGCTGACAGAGCTAGAAAGTCATGACATTGAGTATAGCGACACAGAAAAGAATAATAAGCTTCTTGATGCTTTACCGGCCAAATGGGCGATGTACGTGGCCATGATTAAGCTTGATGAAGATAAGTACTATACTCAATCTCTGGAGGATGTGGTGGGAACGCTGAGGGCGTATCATTTCGAGTTACTGAAGGCTGAAACGGATTATGAACAAGTCCAAAATCCAGCAATGTATTTTGGAAAATCGAAACCTTCAGTGGCAGCTGATATGAAGACAGCTACAGCCTTCTTCACCGGAGAAACGTCATCACCGGCAGAGTCTGACGACGCACAGAATAGAGCTTTCTTAGGGTTTGGTAGACCGGAAGAACAGCAACATCAGGCAACACCGGCATCAACATCTCAGGGCTACTCTAAGATGCCCATGAGCGCTAAATCGGCCGAAGAACATTTAAATTTATTGGCTTCATTTGTGGCCGCATATGGAAACTTCCTTCAGGGTAAAATAAACGATCCTGCACTCTGGGATGAAGATTACGATCAGGTAGACCCTGATGACCTTGAGGAAATGGATCTCAAATGGCAACTGGCCATGGTAACCCAACGGGTTAAGCGATTCATCAAATGCACGGGAAGAAATTTGAGTATGAATAACAAAGGGATTGGCTTTGATAAGTCCAAGGTCAAATGCTACAACTGTCAAGGCTTAGGACACTTTGCTAGAGAGTGTCAGAGACCGAAGGTAGAAAATTACCAATGGCAGAATCAGTCTCATGGACAGTATCAGAACCAATCTCAACAGAGATATCTTCCGAGCACATCATCCAGTCAAGCAAACATAGCTGGTATGTTATCTAATGTCACATCAGACAGACAGCTGGACGGGACTTACGACTGGAGCACTCATCCAGAATCTAACGCTAGAGCCTTTATGTCTGAAGTAACTGAGAGTGGATGTGCAGAAACAGAGCAGAACACAGGGGACAGCAGACAACATGACAGCAGTCCGATGTGGGTGGAGAAGTCGGATGTTCAGATTTTGGAGTTTGCCGCTCAAATGGCCAACGTTGAATCAGATCATACAAAGGTAAGATTAAGAAAGTCAAATTTGTGTCTTCCTCTAGTGAAACACCTAAAGGAAAACATAAAATTGAATTTAATGATCAGGATGATGAACCAGTCACTATAGATGCACAAAAAGAACCACACACTAGTGAGACACCTAAGTCTAAGGGCACACACAAGAAGTCCATTGACAAGATGTCTTGTTTTAGATGTCATGAAAAGGGGCATGTTGCTTCTAACTGTCCGCTTAGGAAAACTGACATTACACCTAAGACAGGGAAGCCAGCACAAGTTAAGCATGAAACAACTGTGGCGAGCACTAGTGGTTCTCAGAGTACCGAGAAAACTGTGCAGGCTACACCAAAACAGGCTGTGAAACCAATACCGGTGAAAGGTGGACCAAAAGAGGTGATTAGGACTAATTCACCAAATCGAGTTATTAATCAATCTAGGTCTGGACCTCAACAACAATATAGGAGCACAACACCTAGCAGAGCATACACTCCGGTTAGGTCACACACTCCTGTTAGACATCACACACCGGGTAGAGCTCAGGGTTATCAATCTGAAATGCAATATAATCGTAATTATTCAAGAGCTCCACAGCCAATGCCTACTCAAAGGCAAAGAGTGCACCTAAATCACTCGGCACCACAACAAACTCCAGTTCAACGACCCAAGTCACCTGAAAGGCGAGATGGGTATTTGAAAGAGTTTAAGTATGTGGACGAGAATGGTATAACCAACTCAGTTATGGCTTGGGTTCCCCGTGATAACTAACCTATTTTCTTTCATGTGCAGGAGATAACCACAGGTCTAAACAACAAATTGTTCGTCGACAGTGGATGCTCCAGGCACATGACAGGGGAAAGAAGTCTCCTTACAGACTTCAAGGGTGGGAATCGGGGATTTGTATCATTCGCGGGAAACAAGGGAGGAAACATCACGGGTACTGGAGTGGTCACTAATGGGACAATCAAGTTGGATCAAGTTTATCACGTTGATAAACTGGTTCACAATCTCATTAGTGTATCTCAAATCTGTGATAAGAAGAATTCAGTGTTGTTCACTGATACTGAAGCGTTGGTGCTAAAACCGGGGTTCAAAATTCCTGAAGAGTGGATATTGATGCGGGCTCCAAGAAAGAATGACTTGTACATGCTCGATATGAACAAGCCGGAAACTTCGATGGGTCCAATCTGTCTGTTATCTAAAGCTTCGGAGACTGAATCGGTTTTGTGGCACAGATGCATGGCACACTTGCACCTGAGAAAGATGAATTATATTACGAAACATGGATTGGTGCAAGGTGTGCCTATGAAGAGTTTTCAGTTCGAGGATAAGTGTCTACCATGCAAGCAGGGCAAACAACATAAGAAGGCACACAAGTCCAAGACTCAGAACTCCACAACTACCACATTCGATTTGCTGCATATGGACCTCTTCGGACCAATCAACAAAAGGAGTATAGGTGGTAGTTGGTATTGTTTAGTTATCACTGACGATTACTCACGATTTTGTTGGGTTTTCTTTCTAGGTACAAAGGACGAGACGGCTTCCAAGCTCATTGGGTTCTCAGACCAAGTGGAGAATTCCTATGGAACACGAGTTAAAAGGCTTCGTAGTGATAATGGAACTGAATTTAAAAACACTGTAATTGGTGTATATTGCCTATCAAAGGGCATAGTGCATCAATTTAGTGCACCCTATGAGCCACAACAAAATGGGGTGGTCGAACGAAAGAACAGGACATTGATTGAGGCAGCTAGGACTATGCTTTTGGATTCAAAGCTTCCTACCATGTTTTGGGGGGAGGCAGTGAATACCGCATGTCATATTTTAAACCGGGTCCTAACTGTCAAATCTTTGAACAAAGCCTGTTATGAAATTTAGAATAAACGGCCACCTAATTTAACTGGCTTCGAACCGTTTGGAGTACCATGTACTTTATTGCAAACAAAACATCAACCTAAGTTTGGTGAAAAGGCTGACGAAGGATACTTCCTAGGTTATGTGCCGAACTCACCAAACAAACGGGTTTTTAACAAAACAAATGGTACAGTAGAGATTGTGTATAACATTGAAGTCACAAGTTATACACATGAACCCCAAACAGGTCCGGAATGGATATTTGACTATGATAAATTGTTTGAGTCATTTAACATTCCTTTGGATGAAAATGCAGGTACCATCGAAAAGGACATGGCGACGTTGAATCTGAATGACGAAGGTCATACCTTTCCCAGGACTACATTTCAATCCTCATCCGAGCCTACTTCGACTGAAGATGGATCTCCAGAAGTCACTGATTCAGAAGCACCTTCAATTGAGAATCAAACTCAGACAACAAATTCCAACTCTGAGGAAACTGTCCACGAGGAGGAAAATGTGGAATCTGAGGTTGTTACCCCATTAGGTGAGATAGGATCAAATTTAGGAGATAATCTGAGAGTTGACGAGATAGAGACATCTAGGATCAACAAGAACCATCCAATAGAAAGCATCATAGGAAATCCTAATGAGGGTGTGAGGACTAGGAGTTGTTTAAATAACAACACTGTGTTGTTGTCGATGATAAATGACTCCGAGGCCTATCATACCTGCCTCTATTCTTGTTTCATCTCGCAAGTAGAGCCGAAAAATGTGTAAATGGCACTAAAGGATAACTCCTGTGTTGAAGCGATGCAGGAAGAACCTCTCAATTTAGGAAACTAGAAGTGTGGGAGTTAGTTCCATTACCTCGAGGGGAAATAGCGATAGGAACCAAATGGGTTTTTAAGTGCAAAAGAGACGATCGAGGTATAGTCACTCGCAACAAAGCTAGGTTAGTTGTAAAGGGTTTCAACCAAGAGGAGGGAATCAATTACAATGAGGTGTTTGCGCCAGTAGCAAGGCTGGAGGCAATTCGTTTGTTTCTAGCTTTTGCTTCCTTCAAGGGCTTTAAGGTATATCAGCTAGACGTTAAGAGTGCTTTCCTCTATGGGAAAGTGAAGGAACTGGTGTATGTAGAACAGCCGCCCGGGTTTACAGATCCGAAATATCCAGACAGAGTATATCGATTAGATAAGGCTCTGTATGGATTGCATCAAGCACCAAGGGCGTGGTATGAGACTCTGTCCAACCATCTGTTAGAGAATGGGTTTGAAAGAGGTAGGATAGATAGTACGCTGTTCGTTAAGCAAAAGGGAGAACACTTCATCTTGGTACAAGTGTACGTCGATGATATCATTTTTGGATCATCAGACGAGCAAATGTGCAAGGATTTTGAGAAGGTGATGAAGTCAAAGTTCGAGATGAGTGCAATGGGTGAGTTGAATTTCTTTTTGGGGTTGCAAGTTGACCAGAAGAAGGAAGGGATGTTTATCCATCAGACGAAGTATGTCTACGACATATTAGAACGCTTCGGGATGGAAGGGACGAAACTGACAGCTCATTTCAGCACGTCGATTCAAGTGAATCACAATCTCGGACCGGGTACTGAAAGTGATACCGATGTGGATCCGACGTTATATCGGGCCATGATTGGATCACTTATGTATTTAACTGCTTCAAGACCTGACATTATGTTTGCTGTGCGTATTTATGCTAGGTTTCAAGTTAATCCAAAAGAGATGCACATGAAAGCTGTGAAGCGGATTCTGCGATACCTCAAGTCGAAACCGAAGCTGGGACTTTGGTATCACGCGGAGGGAGATCTAGAATTAGAGGCGTTCACGGATTCAGAGTACGGAGGATGCAGCTTGACGCGCAAGTCAACAACTGGAGGTTGTCAATTCCTTGGAGGGAGACTAGTTTCCTGGCAATGCAAGAAACAGACGTCGGTAGCCGTGTCAACGTGCGAGGCCGAGTATGTTGCTGTTGGTAGTTGCTGTTCACAGGTTCTGTGGATACAACAACAATTGCGGGATTACGGTTTGGCTTATACTCAAACTCCTATTAGGATAGATAACCAGTCAACAATTGCTATAACTAATAATCCAGTTAAACATAATAAAACCAAGCACATAGACATAAGACATCATTTTATACGTGATTGTGCTGAAAAGAATTTAATCAAACTGGTAAAAGTGGCAACGGATGATAATAATGCTGACTTATTTACCAAAGCTTTTGATAAATCACGATTTGAGTATTTGATTCAACTGAATGGAATGCGTAACCCAGAGTGAATTGGTCTTAGTAGAATTTTTATTTTCTTTTATAGCTGTAGTGTTTCTTTCTTTTTATAATCAGTTTAGTAAATTAGGAAAGTTTCTATTTTTAGTAAGTTAGTAGGTTATAGTATTTTATTTCTATTACTTATGAAAAACAAAAGAAAAAAGAGAGAAAACCATAAAAAATCAAAAATTAAAAAAAAGAATATCAGAAAAAGAGTTAAGTCTTAGATGCATAGGTTCAAAGTGACGAAAATTAGCACAGTCGTTACAAACTCTAAGGGTTTAGGCTTTCACACATAATGCACCTTAAATTCTAAGTGTTGTACATTATCTAGTTTGATATGTTGGTAGGCATAATGTAGGTCCCGAGAGGTTCCCAAAGTATTTAGCTTTAAGCTGTAGAGGGGGGGTGAATACAGCTATTTAAAAACTACACACTATTTTCTCAATGTTTGTATGTATTATCAACAAATTGTTAATTACAAACAAGCTTGAATGCGGAAAGGTTCAAGCTGAGATGACAGATACAACAGTATGTTCACTAGTCTAAGACAGACTCAAACTAGATTACAATGAATACACTCATTAAGAAGCACTCACTGTGTTTACAAGACTTAGAGAGACAAATTATGTAGAACAGCTTAGACACAAAGAAACTGTATTACACAAGCAGGCTTGCATGCATGAAAAACACACTTGCACGTTCACTCTTGGCTTCAGCACTTAGCTTTTTGGCTTAATCTTTCTGTCCTTAGAAGCTTCCTTTTATACTCACTCAGAGGATCTAAGAGAAGTTTCTTCATTGGACGAAATGAAAAAGGAAAAGTCTTGTTTGAAAAGACAACATAACTTTTCTGCACTAATCTGAAAAGCAGACTTGTCTTCACATGTGCAGAACTTTTGTCTTTTCACTTTGTTTACTGTTGCATTGCCTTTAACCAAATAAGGAATGTCAACTTTGCGTCTTTCTTCCTTGTAAAGGCCTATTTTGATATAAGAAAAAGGTCTGTCACCCTTTTTCAAATAACCTTTTGTCTTCATGTAACAGAACAGCTTGGGCAGGCTGAGCAGTTCAGATTTCCACTTTGTCTTCGACTTTGTAAACTGATCTTGTAGTCAAAAACAATACATGAGGACATGGAAACACATTCCATAAAGTGTTTAGCCTGTTCACAAAGAACAGGTTCTGTTCACAAAGAACAGGTTCTGTTCACAAAGAACAGAACACTTGTAAGACGCCCAAGCTGCTTACCAATGTAGAGCAGCGTAGACAGTTTATGTCCAGCCTGTTCAGCAGACAGAACAGCTTGGACAAACTGTCTTAGATGCAACACATGCAACACATAGAACAGCTTTGGACTGATATTGCAAATCACCTTTTAGGAATTATTAAGGCATAAACAGGCCTTAACTTTTACCCATCAAGTGCATCAACAGGTTTGATTAGTAATCTCCCCCTCAGATGTAGAACAGGTTTGACTGAGGCCTTTTTGTGCCTAACAATCTCCCCCTATTTGCAATAACCAGTCTAAGCTGGTCTTGTCAAAAATCACTATATATTCTTACTATACATTTGTTGAAATAGAATTACAACATCAACATAAAGTAAAAGATCAGTTTATATATACACTGATTTTTGATTACATTAGAACAACACATGTTCTTACAAAAGTACAACTAATGTACTGATGTATATTACGATTAATGTAAAAGGAAATTACAACATATGTAAAATAGAGTACAACTAATGTACATTGGACTGTTTTTGTTGGGAGCAGAAAATGGTAAGCATGTCCAACTGATGGACAGCTTCCATTCTTCACCTGCCCAGATGGCAGATGGACTTCATCACACTGGAGGGGCACCTTCAAACATCTTTTCAAGTTGCTCTCTGGTATCCTCAAGCTCTTGAATTTCACTTCTTATAAACATGAACTTGGGATCCTCATGTTCTCCTCTCTCAAAGAAGCCTCTGAGCTGATCCTAGATGGCTGCTCTCCACTTACTAGACTGCCTGAATGAAATTGCAAGTCTGAAGGCCACAAGTTGTCTTAGATCAACTTTGTATAGATCTGAAGCTCTTTGAAAGCATTTCTTCTGAGTTAAGGGATCTACAAAAAATGCCCCCAGCTCAGGCTCTTCAATGATCTTTCCATCTTCAAACTCTATTCCACTAGGCAGGCTGTGATCAACTCATTTCATTTCAATGGCATAATCGCCTTGTTCAATAAGTGTAAGGAGTATTTTCATTTCAGTGTCCTTCCTTGTCCTCCTGGCCTTAATTTTTGGATGTGTCACCAAGACACCTTCACTTGCTTCTTTGGAAATCAAGCCAAGGTTCTTTACTCTCTCCATCAGTTTCTTGACATATGCCCTGATTGTCTTAGCCGTTTCTGACTTTGACTCACTCAGGGCAACTGCCAATTCAATCCATTCTCTGTACCCCATCTGTGCTACGTCAGTGTGGTCATATGTTTCCAATTCAGGGCCTGCTGCACCCATCCTTGTTATTTTCAAATTCCACTGACTGCCTTTTCTTGATATAGGGACAGCTTTGACAATTGCTTCCTTGGCAAGCCTTCTTTCAGCAACATCTTGAAATTTTTTCTTTGCCAGGTTGTCAAAATGGTACTGAACTCTTGCATGAGGCACTTTAGGCTTAGTCACTGAGACCAGAGTACCTTTTTCTTTCTCTGCTTCCTTCTCCCCTGCTGATCCCTTAGCAGCTTCCAATATTTTCTTTTGCACTTCCAGAGTAGACATTTTAATTTTCTTTGCTTCTTGAAGTGCAAATGATTTGGCAGCTTTGGCAGATTCTTCTTCTTTTCTAAGCACTTCCAGGGCTTGAAGCTGTTCTTCTCTAAACTCAAAGTACTTGTGCATAGGAAGACCCATTTCATTAGCCCTGGCTTTGTGAAATTGGATTTCTGCTTGTTTCTGCTGTATGGGATCCTCTTCTGCTATTTCTTTTCCTTTAGCTGCTGTAGTGGTAGCAGCTTGAGGACTTTCCTCCTCTTCTTCTTCTTCCTCTAGGATCAGATGCCTTCTTCTGCTGCTTGGTCTGCCCTCAGGAATGGATTCCTCCCCCTTAGACTGAGCAGGGATTGGAGATTCAACCTGAGTAGACTGAGCAGCATGAGAAGCACCCTCTACTGTACCTGTTGCAGAGATTCCTGCTGGATGACCATTTTGTGCTGCAGGCACTGGTTTCTCCTTAGGAGAGGAAGTTTTTTCCCCCTTAGACTTGGTCTTAGAGGCAGACGACTTCTCCCCCTTTGAAGGAGATGGACCAGCACCTTCAACACCCGGTCTACCTGAAGACACAAAGTCATCAGGCTTGCCAGCAGTTTTGGCAGCAGGCCTGGGGCCAACAAGGCTAGTCACTAAGAAAGCCAAATTGTCCTTAACCTCTGCAAGCTGGGAAAGAAAGGTTTGAAGAGAAGAGGATTGAGTATCAGCGAGGGAGATCAGCTTAACAATGTTTTCCCTATCAGACGCTGTGGACATCAAACTTTGAAGCTGTGCAAGATGTTATTCAAGAGAATCTTGCACATCAGCAAGGTTTGATGACACAGAATTTGATATGGAGCCAATGAGTGTGTTCAAGCTGGCTAGAGTGGCAGGAAGAGTAGAATTGCAAGAGGTGAGGAGAGATGACAGCTGTTGGGAAATGGCTGTCATTGAGGACACAGAGTCCTGTTGTAGTGAAAGAATGGAGGAGAGGGAGTTGGACACTGTTTGCAGCTGTGCAGTGAGTGCTATCAGCTGTGGAGAATTATCTGTTTGTGGAGTAGCAGGGAAGGAGTCTTTGAACGAATCAAAGAGCCCCTTAAGCTGTTCAGACACAGAGTCTGAAATAAGAGAGGGTAGAGAGGTCATGGTAGTTTCCAAAGAACCAACTTTGTTGGTCAGCAAGGAAAGCTGATCCTTCAAAGGCAGGTCTTTGGGAGATGGAGGTGTATGGGTTGACTGTTTAGATTGGGTAGAGGGAGAAGATGATGATGAGGCTGGGGTAGGGGGATGTGATGGAGAGGGAAGAGAAACTTTTGAAAGAAGCTCCATAGTCTGGGCAAAAGTAATATGGCCCAGCATGGAGGGGTCAAAGGGTCCTTCAGCAGCGGCTGTAGCTGCATCACCAGGAGAAGGGGTTGGTGTTGAGGGCCTTTCAGATGCTGCTTGTGCTGCAACATCCTCATGAAAACCAGTGGTGGTTCCCTCTGCAATGCCTTGGTTTAAAAGCACCTCATCATTGGGAGATGGGATATGCATTTCAACATCAGCAGTGGTGAAACCTGCTGATGGAGTGTGCATGGAGGTAGCAGCCTCACCAGAGGGATGGTGTGATCCTTGAGGTTCATCAGCTTTGGTTGTTGGTCCCTCAGCAGCTGTTTGGGGTAGAACAACTGTATCATGGGGAGCAGAAGTTTGAGGCTGAGCTGCTGATTGGTCTATACCAGCAGCGTGGGCACCTCGTGCAGACTCAGGGTGTGAGGAGATTTTAGTGGGGGACAGTGTGGACGCAGTATGGAGTGGAGAGGACTCATGTCTTTCAATATCCTCAGCCTGTTGGGAGGCTGGGATAGTGGGTATCTCCGTTTGTACAACTGGTTCCTGTTGGGAGGAATCAGAGGGTCTAGGCTGACTCTGGGTAGACTCAGATTGGAGTGAAGCATGCTCCAATGGGGCTGAACCTTCTCCCAAAATAGGAGAGGCAGCAGGGGTTGCTTCTTTTACAACTGAACCCTGTTGAGAGGGAACATAGGAGGTGGTTGTTTTAGCTGTTTTCTTTTTGGAGATGGATTTTCTGTGATAGAGGATGGATGAAGTGGGTGATTGGGGAGAGGAGATGAGAGGTTCAGAATGAACAGGTTTTGAGACTGGGTCAGAAACAGGTGGGTTGGCTTGTTCCATAGTCTCAGGTGCCACAGAGGCACCAGCCACAGAGGCTTGAGGTTCAACAAATGAACCAGGGTGAGGAGTCTTCTCCCCCTCAGCCACAGAGGCTAAAGGTGCAGACTCAGTCTGAGCTATTTTGGCCTTCTTTTTCACAGGCCCAGCTTCAGCAGTTGCCAGGGTCCACTTAACAAGTTTGGACCTGGCTTTGGATTTTCTTGTGGGAGCAGCAGCTTCTGGATTCACCCTCACATCAAAGGGTCCTTCCACCAAACCTAACAACCTCCTCATTGGTGTGGATAGAGGAGGCTCATTTTGGAGTACAGGAGTATAGAAAACTCTATTCCCTATGACAGGGAATGCAGCAGACTTAAGTAAAGGTTGAGAATTGTACAGGTGCTCACCACAATGATGCCTGAAGATGAGGCTCAGAAACCTGGGATATCGGACAGCAGCTGGTCTTGGCTCTTGCTGCACCAGGTTCCTCATGTTCAGAAATATCCACTTAGCCATATCAATGGTAGTCCCATCCACCAGTTGTAGGACTATTGGGATTTCATCTCGGCTCAGTTGGTCAAATGAACCAACTTTGCTGCTGAAGCTCATCATCACAGAAGCAAACATAAAGCTGTAGGTAGGAGATAAATCCTTCCTGTACAATGTTGCTCCAATTTTGGGTTCTGCTACACCACAGAAGCGTAGCAGATTTCCCATTTGCTCGTTTTCAGGCTGGGGCATATCATATGACTCAACAACAGGCAGATGAAGAACCTCCCTCAGAAGATCAGCCGTTATCTCAATGGTCTGAGTCCCATTGAGAATAGTCCCCTTGATGACTTTGGTGTTGGGATTATAGGAACAGGTGTACCAGAACTCATACACCATCTCTTGGTACAGGACACCAGGAGTTGCAGTCATAGCATAGTTCAACGGATGAACTTGCAGAAACTCCACCATTTGATCGTAACCTTTCCCCACATAGTTTTTGGGGATAGTAAGGTTTGCAACGTAGTTTGTGGGTTTGATGGTCAGCATTGTGGTGACTGATGAGTGTTTGACAACATCATCACCAACGAACACTGGAAGACAGGGATTAGGTCTGTGAGCCATTTGGGAAGTTTTGAGGTTTGGAGAAGCAAAAGATACTTAGTCGATTTTTAGGGTTCTTGAGGATTTCTGGAAATGATGAGGAAGATGAAACAGTAGTTTGGTATTTATAGGATTTGAATGTGAGTGTGTATGAGAGAGAAGGTTTTGGGCGGTTTGATTTGAAAAAGTCGTTAACGGAAATCGGAACGGTTGTCCATGTCAGACCGTTTGTCAGACCACTTGAGTCCTTTTTAATCACTAACACACGTAACCCACATTATCCGCAGTAATTAAGTTAAATAAAACATAAATTAAGTAACTTAAGTTTGAAGAAAGGTAATTAAAACTGTTGGTCCAAGCTGTTGGTCAAACCTGTGATGAGCAGGGTCATCACAAGCTGTTCAATCTTCAAGCTGTTCATTTTTCAAACTGTGCCTCCAGCCTGCTCTCTTTTGTAAGAACAGGTTGTGTTCAATAGTTGAACATGTTACAAGACAGTGGCTTGTAAGACAGTGTGAAGGAGTGAACAGGGTGAAGATTGGACCATCAGAGCAGGCTGGACTAGTAAACTATTATTGTTCAGCCTGATGTGTGCTCAAGCTGTTCAAGTTTTTCAGACAAATGGCTAAGTACAGAACATGTATAATCTGTTCTGCCTAAGCTGTTTTAAGAAACTTGAGTAGTGTGAAACACACAAAGTGTTAGTCCTTTGAGAAACACTTAGTCACTCTTGTTTAACATGCCTAGCTTGCTAACAAGGTAATTAAACCTTGTTTCATCCAGAGGTTTGGTGAAAATGTCTGCAAGCTGTTCATTTGTGGAAATAAAACTTACCTCCACATTACCTTTCTGAATGTGATCCCTGATGAAGTGATGTCTGACTTCAATATGCTTTGTTCTAGAATGAAATACTGGATTGTTGGAAATGGCTATGGCACTTGTGTTATCACACAGAATAGGAATTTTCCAATACACAAGACCATAATCTTCAAGCTGATGCTGCATCCACAGAATCTGTCCACAACAGCTTCCAGCAGCAATGTACTCAGCTTCAGCAGTAGAAGTAGACACAGAGTTCTGCTTCTTGCTACACCAACTTATCAGCTTACCACCAAGGAGTTGACATCCACCTGTTGTGTTTTTCCTGTCTAGCCTGCAGCCTGCAAAATCAGAATCTGAATAACCTGTTAGTTCAAGGCTGGAGTATTTGGGATACCAAAGACCCAAACATGGTGTACCCTTCAGGTATCTGAAGATTCTTTTAACAGCAGCTAGATGAGACTCCTTTGGATCAGCTTGGAACCTAGCACACAGACAGGTGGCAAACATAATATCAGGTCTACTAGCAGTTAAGTATAGCACTCCCGATCATGCCTCTGTAAGCTGTTACTGAAACAGCTTTGCCACTGGCATCAGCATCCAATTTTACATTGGTTGCCATTGGGGTTTTAATAGGAGAACTTTGATCAAATTTGAACTTTTTCAATAGATCTAAAGTGTACTTTCTTTGATTTATAAAAATTCCAGTTGAGGTTTGTTTAACCTGTAATCCTAAGAAGAAAGTAAGTTCTCCCATCATACTCATTTCATACTTGGATTTCATGAGTAATGAAAAATTCTTGCACAACTGCTCATTTGTAGAACCAAATATTATATCATCCACATAAATTTGAACAAGCATAATGTCAGATTTCACTTTCTTTATGAACTGTGTAGTATCCACTTTACCTCTGGAATACCCATTTCTCATAAGGAACTCAGTAAGAGTGTCATACCAGGCTCTAGGGGCTTGTTTGAGACCATAGAGAGCTTTGTCCAACTTATAGACAAAACCTGGATGTTGTTCATTTTCAAAACCTGGAGGCTGCTTGACATAAACTTCTTCTTGCAGCTTCCTATTCAAAAATGCACTCTTCACATCCATTTGAAATACCTTAATGCTCTTATGAGCAGCGTAGGCTAGATACAAACGAATTGCTTCTAGCCTAGCCACAGGAGCAAATGTTTCATCATAATCAATTCCTTCCTCCTGTCTGTAGCCCTGAGCAACCAGTCTTGCCTTATTTCTAATGACATGACCTTGCTCATCCATCTTATTCCTGAAAACCCATTTAGTGCCAATTATAGTTTTACCTTTAGGAGCAGGAACCAGCTTCCATACATTGTTTCTCTCAAACTGATTGAGCTCTTCTTGCATGGCAGTGATCCAATTGGCATCTTTTAGTGCTTCATCCACCTTCTTTGGCTCCATCAGTGAAACAAAGCTAGAGAACATACAAAAGTTCCCTAAGCTGTCCCACCGTGTTTGTATCCCTTTGTTGATGTCACCAATTATTTGATCATTGGGGTGACACCTGATCCACTTAGGATCAATTTTCAATGATGATTCACCTGAGTTGTTAACATCTTCAGCAGGTCCTGTTGAACAGTTCTCAAGATTTTCAGACACACTGTTGTCTTGAGCCTGTTCACTTGTTGAACATGTCTGACCACTGTTGAACATATCAGCAGAAGAACTAGGAAAATCAGCATTGATAGGTTCAGGACATGCAGTTGTAATTAAGTCAGTACATTTATTCACACAGGATGTATTGACATAATCATCATCATGCCCATTATGATTAACAGGTTCCACACTGGGTGTAGTGGAAGCTTTTGAGTCCTCTTCATTGTTTGAATGCATCAGATCATCAAAGTTAAGTTCTCCTGAAACTGATTCAGGAACAGCTTTGGTGGAAGCATTCTTGGACTCTTCAAAGGTGACATTGATAGATTCATCTATCACCTTTCTTTTGTTGTTGTATACTCTGTAGGCTTTAGAGATAGCAGAGTAGCCAAGAATTATGAAGGTAAACCTGATGCACACAGCATGGTTCTAGCCGCTTCAATAAGAGTTCTGTTTCTCCTTTCAGCAACTCCATTTTGTTGTGGAGTTCTTACAGCTGAAAAGTTTTGAGTGATTCCTCTCTCTTCACAGAAGTCTTCAAGTGTACTGTTTCTGAATTCAGTACCATGATCACTTCTAAGCTGCTTCACTTGGGCAGAGTTCAGCATCTCCATCTTTTTCACAAATCCAATAATTTCTCTAGCAGCCTCTCCTTTGCTCATCAGAAAGATCACCCATGTGTACCTGGAGAACTCATCAACCATTACTAGAGTGTATCTTCTTCCTCCTAGACTTGGGACATTTACAGGTCCAAACAAGTCCATGTGGATTAAGAAGAGTGGAGTATCAATAGAGAAATTATGTTTGGATTTAAAAGATGTTTTCCTCTGCTTGCCTTTATCACAAGCTGTGCAGAGTTTATCTTTAACAAAGGTTATAGAGGGCAAACCTGTCACCAACTCTTTCTTACAGAGTTTATTGATGTTCTTGAAGTTCAGATGTGACAGCCTTTTGTGCCATAACCAGTTTAAGTCTGCATTTGTTCTTGTGAGAAAGCAGGTTTCAGTTGTGGAATCAGCAGATTGCATGTCCACAACATATACACCTTTCTTTCGTTGAGCACATAGCACAACTTTGCCTTGGGGATCCAATATGTAACCCAGCTGCTCATCAAAGTTAACCTTGTAGCCAGCATCACACAGTTGGCTTATGCTAACAAGGTTATGTTTTAGCCCAACCACATAGGCTACTCTTTTGAACACTGCAGCACCAGCATTAAGAGTTCCATATCCCTCGGTGGATCCCTGTACATTGTCACCAAATGTGACTTTTGGCCCTTTTTCAGACCTGAGATCACTCAGCAATTCTTTACAACCTGTCATGTGCCCTGAGCAGCCACTGTCCAAGTACCAAACCTGGGAAGGTTGTTTTTCCTGCAGAGTGGTAAGAGAAATATTAGTCATTTTTAGGGGAACTCATCACAGAGATGAGTTCTCCTACTTCATCAACATTTGTTGATGGACTTATAATATCCATACTAATATTCCCAATTTGAATGGTGTCAGCTTGGACACCATTTTTATTCACTGAGATGTTTCCAACACTCCTTGTAACAGCTGTGATAGAACCATCAGAGTAAACAGGCCTCATGTCCTCAGATTCAGGACAGTCCTTTGCCCCTACTGAGATGTGATTTATGCTGCCTATCAGCATAATCATAATTTCTGGTTTTGAAAAACTTATTCTCATTTAAACCAGTTTACCACTATGATTAGAAAACTTATTAGAAATCACAGCAGGTTTGCTTTCAACATGAGACTTGCCCTTGTTGAAAACACACTGCTTAACTTTTGAAAACTTGTTTTCAAAATGTTTAGCATCAAAAGGATTATTATGCCTTTTTCCATCAGCTTTGGACACAAAACCTGTTTTGTCAACAGGTTTAGTATCCACAGCTGTAGTTTGGACATGTTTTCCTTTCTTTTGCTTGTGTGAATCAGCAGAGCACTTAGCAGGCTGGATTGATGGAGAACATATTCCAACACCAGCTTTTGAGCTAGGTTCACACGAGCTGTCAGTATTTTGAGGCCTGACAAACCTGTTTGTTGAGATTAGTTTACCATTCACTTTTTGAACAAAAGTGTTTGGAAGCTCACCAAGAGTGGATAAATCTTCTTTCAGATTATTAATCTCAACAATGGAAGCTGCTGTATCAAGATCCCCTCCAAGATAGGCTTGAATTTGTGCAGGGATCTGTTGACTTATACAATGGCTGACTTTTTGTGCAGATTGGCACCAAGAGTCAACTATCTTTTGAAGCTTAGCATGCTTTATACCTGTTTCTCTCTTTTCTTCCAGTAAAATAGAGTTGATGTGTTTTAATTCATCAAGCTCAATTTCCAACTTATGGAAACTGTCCAGTTTACTGGATATTGTTTTAAGATCAGTTTTAAGCTTGGAGATATCAGATGATAAAGCATCATACTTCTCCACAGCAGCTTTCAAATCAACTAGCATATATTCAAACATGTTAATCTTTTCTTCAAAACTGTAAGCCATAAAATTTTGTACCTTATACATCATTGTAGGATTCCAGTTCTCTAAGCTGCTGAAAGCTTCAGCTTCAGCCATATCCTGTTTGAAACTGCTTGTTGATGGGACATCAGTGTTGGCCATCAAACATTGATTGTCTTCTTCATCAGATGATGAATCAGATTCCTCCCAATCACAAGTCTCTGCCATGAGTCCCTTTTGGCGGTTGGAACCCACTGAGTTTTCCAACTTCCTTAGCTTAGCCATGGCCATACGGTACTTAACCCTATAACCATCATCCTTGTTTGTCTTGTATGGTTTGGATGACTGACCAACAACTTTTGACAAACAGTCAGCAGCTATATGGCCAGTTTTGCCACATTTGAAGCACTCAGCCTTGAATTTATCAAATGCCTTCTTTTTGCCAGCACCTGAACTTCCTTGCAGCATGTTTCTTCCAAACCTTTTCTTGTTGAACCTTTTGACAAGCATAGCTATCATTTGCTCATCATCCTGTTCAGCAAGATCTGCATTATCTTCCTCATCTGACACCTCCTCCTTGTCATCATCCTGTTGATCAGGTTGAGTGAACACATCACTCACCTGACTCACAGACTGTCTCACATTAGCCACAAAGGCTGCACCTCTTTTAGACATCTCCAAGGCATTTCTCTTCTGTTGCCTTGACTGTTCATCATTTAGTAAAGATCCATACAAGTTGACAAGATCCATACTTCTGATTGTTCCTGAATTTCTTAAAATTGTTAAAAAGTAATTCTATTCTTCAGGGAGGATGTCCAAAAACTTGTTCACCAGAGTAAGGCTGTCCTTAGTGATCCCAACAGCTTTGAGATCATTCACAAGAGCAGTAAACCTGGTGTAGGTTTCTGTGAGAGTCTCCTTTGGTTTTGCAAAGAAGAGTTCATACTGTCTAACAAGATTGTTAATCCTGTTATCCAGTGTGATTGTGGGTCCATCATAGACGGTACACAAAGTATCCCACATCTCCTTGGAAGTCTTCATCTTCTCAACCTGTTTGAACGCATCATCAGGAAAGGAGATGACCAGATTGTTTCTGGCCTTTGCATCAAGAGCCACCAATCTTTTGTCTTCATCAGACCATTGAGCTTTTGCTTTCTCAAATGTACTGATCTCAGGAGCTGCTCCTTCAACAGCAGGAGTTATTGTTGTAACAGAGGTTGGCACATAAGGACCCTCCATTACAATTTCTGGTAGTTGTACATCCAGATTCTCTAGGTAGAGCATCATTCTGCACTTCCAACCAGGAAAGTTCTGATGATTGAACTTTGGAGGTTTGCCCATTGAGCCATTGTCATAGTATGAGGAATTTGCAGCACTGTTGTCCATGGAAACTTGGGAGAATGAGAGATCTAGAATGACACACACTCTAAACTGCTCTGATACCAGTTGTAGGTCCCGAGAGGTTCCCAAAGTATTTAGCTTTAAGCTGTAGAGGGGGGTGAATACAGCTATTTAAAAACTACACACTATTTTCTCAATGTTTGTATGTATTATCAACAAATTGTTAATTACAAACAAGCTTGAATGCGGAAAGGTTCAAGCTGAGATGACAGATACAACAGTATGTTCACTAGTCTAAGACAGACTCAAACTAGATTACAATGAATACACTCACTAAGAAGCACTCACTGTGTTTACAAGACTTAGAGGGACAACTTATGTAGAACAGCTTAGACACAAAGAAACTGTATTACACAAGCAGGCTTGCATGCATGAAAAACACACTTGCACGTTCACTCTTGGCTTCAGCACTTAGCTTTTTGGCTTAATCTTTCTGTCCTTAGAAGCTTCCTTTTATACTCACTCAGAGGATCTAAGAGAAGTTTCTTCATTGGACGAAATGAAAAAGGAAAAGTCTTGTTTGAAAAGACAACATAACTTTTCTGCACTTTTCTGAAAAGCAGACTTGTCTTCACATGTGCAGAACTTTTGTCTTTTCACTTTGTTTACTGTTGCATTGCCTTTAACCAAATAAGGAATGTCAACTTTGCGTCTTTCTTCCTTGTAAAGGCCTATTTTGATATAAGAAAAAGCTCTGTCACCCTTTTTCAAATAACCTTTTGTCTTCATGTAACAGAACAGCTTGGGCAGGCTGAGCAGTTCTGATTTCCACTTTGTCTTCGACTTTGTAAACTGATCTTGTAGTCAAAAACAATACATGAGGACATGGAAACACATTCCATAAAGTGTTTAGCCTGTTCACAAAGAACAGGTTCTGTTCACAAAGAACAGAACACTTGTAAGATGCCCAAGCTGCTTACCAGTGTAGAGCAGCATAGACAGTTTATGTCCAGCCTGTTCAGCAGACAGAACAGGTTGGACAAACTGTCTTAGATGCAACACATGCAACACATAGAACAGCTTTGGACTGATATTGCAAATCACCTTTTAGGAATTATTAAGGCATAAACAGGCCTTAACTTTTACCCATCAAGTGCATCAACAGGTTTGATTAGTAATCTCCCCCTCAGATGTAGAACAGGTTTGACTGAGGCCTTTTTGTGCCTAACACATAATACATATAGGGAATCTCAAGGCTAATGAAATACTCAAGAAAAATTCAAACGTGTCACTAACTTAGATGTACGACCAATCGGTCTTAATTTTTATGTACGAGACATACAAACTTTGACTATAAATGAGGTATGCAAACTTTCTGGGGATGTATAGCACCATCAAATACATCTTAAAATGGAAAGCATAGAAAAATCATACAGAATTGAGAGTCAAAAACATGTAACTCTGTTGTACGTAAGTACAAACCTGTTGCCTCTGTTTTGATTAGGGTTAACAAGATAAGTCGCTTTGTTGTACGTCGGTACAGACCTGTCACCGCTGTCTTACTAGCTTTAAAATAAACCTTAAGACAAACTAAGACACTTTGTTGTATGTAAATGCAGACCTGTGTCTGATGTTTGCCTTTTAAAGAAAGTTTGCAAATACCAAAAAGTTAGAGTCATTGTCAGTATGCCTTGATGATAAAAGTATGTCTATGTCTGAGTCACGTAAGATAATTTCATGATAAATAAAAAGGCCAAGGGATTTTCCAAAGTGTAGCATGTTTAAAGGAAAATAATACCAACAATCGGCTAGAAATGTATGTCACACCAAACAATCAAAGGGATCAAAAATTCCTAAGTGTGAAAGTTTACATACTGAAAGTGTGTACGTGACATTGCTATCTGATTGAACCTTTCTTTGACTATTCTCATCAAAAATATTCTGTTAAGTCTTAGTTAGGTGGTAAATTTTAAATAAAGTAGATTAGTCTAAAGTTTAATTTTTGTTCAAAATTTTTAACTTTAATTTTATATTATTTTATTTTTTTTTTAGTTTATTTTATTTTATTTTATTTTATTTTTTACTTAGGAAAAATGTCAAAATTACTGAGGGGGCATTTCTAGTTGAATAAAATAAACATTGCGTGAAAATCTTGTGCTTAGGGTAAAAGATTTGGCATAGTTTATTCCGTTACTCGAAAAGGTTGAAAAGGTTGAAAGGGTTGAAAAAGTTAAATTTATTTCAAAAAATTTCAAAATTTTCAAAAGGTTCAGGTTAAATTCGAGTTTAAACCAAACTCGAATATGGCAAGGCCTCGAGTCTGTCAGTAAACTCGAGATAGGCAACAAACTCGAATGTTGTTGGTATAAATAGGTCAACAGTGACGGTCATTAACTCACCACCTTTCGAATCTATACCTTCGAGTCTACCTGTGCGATTTCGAATCTGTTCTCGAGTTTGCCGTTTTAAAGATACTTACTATTTGTCGAGTTTCCGTTCGTTTGGGTTCGATACTACTAGTAGATCTAGGTATAATCAAGTGTATTATACAAGATTTAGGTAGTTTTATACTCAATTTAGGCCAAAATCATTGGATTTTGAAGTTTTGTTGGTAGAATGTTTGTTTTTCAAAATTACAAACTTTAAACCGGTGAAAAGTCAAATTAACTACAAATATCATTGATTAGAACCTAGTAGGACTAATAGATGTGATTTTCTAAGTCTAATAAGGTTAAAATCTTGGATTTTTGTGATGACAATGGCCGACTCCTCGAGTTTGTTCTTGACCTGTTTCGAGTTTGTCACTAAACTCGAAAATGTCCATAAACTCGAATGAGAATTCATTCGAATCTGTTTTTCGAATTTGATAATTTATTTGAATTATTTAATTAAAATTTTAATTAAACTTGTAGAAATTCATAAGTGTTGGATTTTGTCCTTATACAAGTTCAAAATAAAACAAATTTGAATTTAAACAAGTTTATTTCTTTTTTATAATTCTAATATTTTTTTTGCTATATTGTGCAGACATGGCGGACAGAGTTTTTGTTCCAAAACATAACATGGTCATTTCTCCTGACCATGCTATTCCTGAGGCGCAAGCCTTCCGCCAGATGGTGGGTTTCTTGGTGGGGTCCAGAATCTCGTATGCGTTATCTCACAATATCCAGATAGTCATTCCTTATGTGCGTCAATTTTATGATCATCTGTAAGTGGATTGTTCTGTTACCCCAACGGTTTTGAGGACGAGGATTGCCGGGCATCCTTTGGTATTCTCAGCTGACATGCTACGCCAAGTGCTGCAGCTAGGCACGCAAGAGCAGGAGAACGGCCCTAAATTTCCCATTAGCCATTAGGCAAACAGCTTTTGTGAGAATGGGATATAGTCTGGATGTCACGAAATCGTCATATATGAAAGTGGGCTTATTGGTCAATGGAGATATCTAGCTCATGTCTTCATGGTGTGTTTTGCGGCAAAGAAGGCCGGGTTTGACTACATTGTTTCAAAGATCCAATCTGGGATGATTGCGTTAGTCCACAATCAGAGGTTCAGCTTTTCCGAAATGTTCTTTTCTGAGTTCGTTCAACAAATAACAGCTCCAGACCAACAAAGATTTCTTCTATATCCGCGATTCGTGATAATGCTGATTAGACATTTTTTACCGAATCTGCCACAGCAAAATGAAATTCAAAGTGTTGCGGTGATTGATAAACGCATATTTGCTGATTATTCAACTCATCGAGGAAGGTTGGCTATCCCAGTCGAGGGACCATTATTTGGAGCTGTGATCGATCCTAATTTTGTAGTCCCCGAAGATGCCAACTGGGCAGGGGAGGTGCAAGTTCAACAGCCACAGCAACAAAGACAGCAACAAACACGCCCTCAACAACAGAGAAGAAGACAAAGGCCTTCCGCAAGACAAATTCAGGCAGATAGGCCTTCTACAAGCTTACCTCAAGAGCCGGAAGAGGCTGGCCCTTCAAGTGCATCAGCAGTATCTGATCCGATAACACAAACATTGGAAGAGATTTGGGCAGCCGGTCCAAATGCTAATGAGGAAATAACTGCTGAACTCATTGGAGATTTATTGGAACCTCCGGAAGGAGAAGTTGACGTTCTTAGGCAGATAGATGAATATCAACCAGAGCCTCAAGACAAAGCCATTTCAACTTCTGAGTCTGAAGAAATGGAAGAGATTGAGGTTGAGGCTCCAGAGACTGTAACTGAAGATTCATCCATCCAAATAGGAACTTATGGATCGAGAATAGTGGTCACAAATGAAGAAGCTACAAGGCGACGAGCGTCGAGGGAGTCTGATGACTCAGATTTTGAGGAGGAAGAAGTTGCTCCGTTGGTAACAAGGCCAAGGGCCAAACGTCATAGATTCATGCAGGGAGCTTCCTCGGCCTCTGCTTCCCAGCCAGAAATACCTCCACCTCCACCTGTTCAAACAACCATTCCATCACCACCACCACCTGTTGAACCATACATTCCATCGCCAATCATTTCAACTCCCATACAATCATACCATCCACTTCATCCACGTTCACGGAAAATCAACGGTTTTCTGCGCTGAAAAGCAAAGTCGACTTCCAGCGAGTCAAAATCTTTGGTCTGACTACAGCTCTCGGTGAAATTCAAGCTCATAATGCAAAAATAGACAATGAGAATGCTGAATTGAAGAAAGTTGTGGGCAAGATTGAGGAAGAAAACTTAGAGCTCAAAACCTTTGATTCTGATCAGGCGGCCGAGATACGGTCAATGCGCTCCCTTATTGAGCAATTGTTGAAAAACCTAAAGGCTCAACGGGAGACAAGTTGCCGGGATCAGGAAGAGCTGCCCAGGGATGGAGATGATGACGGCAATGATCCCAGTGCACAAAGAGATAATGAGCCAGTAGATTTTTCTGCTGCTCAACATGCTGAGATTCAGGGGGAGCCGGGACAGTCAGGAGCTGCGGGAGGTGAAGCCAGTTCCTCAAAAGTCACAGAGTCGGAGATACATGAAATGATTGAAGCGCTAATGGATATCGATGATGACCCTATGGACTTTGGCTTTGATTTCGAGGACAAAATGGAGGATTTAGAAGAAGGAGAATTTGTGCCTGGAGACGTAATTGACTGGAAATCTGATGATGAAGTTTGTGTTGATGAAGATGATGAAGCAAATGAGATCATTGTTCAACAAAACCCCATCACAGATACATACGTAACAGATTGAAATCATGTGATTGAAATAGAAGTAGTAAAAGCTGCTTTAAATGTTGAATCATCAAGTGAAGACCCTGCCAGAGAGCTTACCGACGAAGAAAAAAAAAGTTATGGTTTAGGGCAGAGAAAAGAGAGTTGGAGCTGAAGAAGAAAATGCGTGTGCCGGGTGCTGGAAAGCTATCAGGAAATATTTTGAGCTGGTTCTTTGATCGAGAATTGCAGCTATTCATTATCAAACGAAAAGATGGCCTCCAGTACCTCAGAAGAAGTCTGAAAGTCTTCAACTCCTTGCCAAAGATTGAAATAAAAGCATTAGCATGGAAGGAGCTTATCAACATCGGCGACGACCCTTATGCTGAAATAATAGCAAAAATAATCAGAAAAGAAGGGAGGTCGAGGAAATTCGAGCGGCTCAATCCAAGGGTGGGTAAACAAGTGATGGACAATACTCGTATTGACCCTCTAACTGGTCGTCCGTGGATGAAAATTCAATACAAACTAGTTAGATGTCTGAAGAAGGTTCCTCTCAAGCCAATGCCACAGGACCTCATGAAAAATCTAAATTGGTGGTACGTGGAGAGTGAGACAGGAGAAGCAGTATTGGAGGACTTTGAAGAAAAAGAAATTCTTAGAGTCTACGATCCGCTACATCTAGTGAACCTTTCAAAAGATGACATGCAAGTGCTCTACCATCACAAAATCTCAAGTGATGCACATATGGAGTCTGAGGCTAGAAAGTATAAGAATGTAATTAAAGTATGTGTTGAGAAAGGTTTGTATGCTGGCAGCAGTTTAAATAAACAAAGTACTTAAACAAAATGTAAATAGTTAGAAGCTATCGTCAAGGGGGAGTCTGTTAGTACACCCTGTGTGACGATAGCAGTCTAAGTGTACTAGCATTTTGGTTCAAGTAATATTACAAAGTATTGGGTATTAACGAGTGTTTGATATATGTGTATTTATATATGTTTGATAGTTATTGATTGTATGTTTGAACTTGGTGTAATGTATTACAAGAAGTTCAAACATAAAGTTCAAAGTTAAATTCAAACAAGTTAAAACATAAGTTCAAACATAAAGTTAATATGTGAATTTCGAATTTGGAACAAATTCGAATTCATCATTAGATGAATTTCGAATTTGTAGTAAATTCGAATGTGCTTTCTGAGGCAGATTCGAGAGTGTCAAGGGGACAAACTCGAATGGGCCTTGGGCCTGATTCGAGTTTGGCCCATGGAAAACTCGAATGGTCCTCTATAATTAGGGATAGACTCGAATTATTAGGGGACTTTTGCAGAATTCGTGTGAGATTAAGCAAAAGGGCGATTTCGAGTTTATCAGTAATATTTGTGTTACTTCGGAGAGAATCATCTCGTAGGTGCGTTCGTCGTCGTCCGTACAGCGTTGTGATAGTCTCCGTGTTTCGTGTGAGAGTTGTATCCGTCAAGCCGTTAACGAGGATTCCGCACTCGTTGACGGTGTCGCGTCTAGATAGATTTGTGTAGTACAAGACCTTACAATAAATTCCAGAAATCTTTCCCTCCATTGTACGTATTCTCCCCAGTAGAGAATTGGAGGTTTTGTCTCCGACCCCATTGCAAGTGCGTCTTTAGACATGATGATTGACTGATAGGAATCTTCCAAGATCGAATGATATTTTGATTGAAATTGGAAAATTTGATCAACTTATGAAAATTGATCAAACTTGAAACTGTATATATTGAAACTCGAATTAAGAAGATGACAAACTCGAATTAAGAAGATGACAAACTCGAATAATGAAGTGATCAACTCGATCAATGAATATGCAAAACTCGAACAATGATATACTCAACTCGAATCTATAGGAAAATCAACTGTTAGGAGATCAATACAACTCGAATTGGCTTTTGTTCAACTAGTCAACTCGATCAAAACTATGGTCAACTCGGATACACAAGTAGTAAATTCGAATCAATCTATTGTAAATTAGAACTAGTTTTCTATAACTCGATAGAAGGTTGTTTCCAGCTCGAATCTACCTTTTAGTCAACTCGATGTAACTTCAGATCAACTCGATTTGACTTTAAGTCAACTCGAATAGAATACAAGTCAACTCGAATATAATACAAGTCAACTCGATTGATTCTTAATTGGAACTCGATTATCAAAGCTGTCAACTCGATTAATAAATGCAACCAACTCGATTAATACTTGAACACAGTTATAATCGAGTTTCTGAGTTTTTCAAGAATTTCAAGTCTGGATTTCAATTAATTTTGTAAAAATGCCTTAATTGAACCCAAATTGATATCGAAGGTAAGGTTTTTGATTTCAAACACTTTTTCTGAAAGAACTTTGTTCAAAAATAGATCTAAGTACTTGTTTTTCAATGAAACAGTGAAAAACACACGTTTTTTCAACTTTTCTGAAAAAATCACAAGATCTTTTTCAGTGTTTGGAAATTCGAAACAAAATTATGATCAATCCTATCGATTACCAATTACCTTCCTTTGATCCAATAATCAAGAGCAACAATCAACTGGATTAAAACCCTAGTTGATTTTTCTATATTTCGAAAAAAAATGTCAAGAACAGTTTCGAATTTCAACTTTCAATCAAAAGAATCACCCTAAAGCTTTGATACCAATTGTGAATCCTATTTATCAATCAACAATTAAATGCAAATAATAAAGAACAAGATCAAGAACACTAACCAATTGATTTGATTAATATCAAACGATTACAGAGAAGAAAATGTTGATGAACGGTTACTGTAGCCACTGTAGCCCTAGATTTCTTCTGAAATTCCGTGCAAAAATATGTTTTACAAAATGTCAATTCCACACCTATTACAAAGTCAAAATTCCTATTTATATAATATTTACAACTTTAAGCTAATTACATTTTGTACCCTGGACTTTTATTTCATCAACATAAGATGTTCCAACAAATAAGTTCAAAAACTAGTCCTACCATTGTAAACCTTGTAAACCATGCGGTATTTTGGTTAAGGATCTGTATGGGAAAATCCTCAGACACAGCCTTTTCTGTCACGAATAATTCGGTTAACATTCTACAATGAAGGTAACTTATCCCTTGGCCTAAGACATGGCATTCCCACAAATTTTGCATAATAATGTACCCTAAGGATATTGTCGGGTGTCCAGTCATTAATGCGTGCACTACCAGAATCTCTTGTGGTTTCACATATGTGGTGTCTTGATGACGCGAAAGTATGTTAAAGATAACAAACTTCCACATAACTTTGGCTAATGGGCATAAATCACCACTATTGAAGGAGGTATAGGTTCACGCAGTTCTAATCGAAATACCAAAAACGGTTGTTATCATTTGATCCCATTGATTAGTCCATTTGTTAACTGTACGCATTCTATCCCCTTGGGTATTAGACAATGCCCAGAACTCCATAGGACGAGGTGTTTCGGTGTCAATTAAGAATTCTTCATATAATTTTTCTCTAGAGATTAACACCTCTTTGTTTCCTACCCTTCCCACTAGTTTAAAATCATGTTCCTCAGACCTCTCAATCCTACGCATTGTGGCGAACCACTGTTGGATTAAACTAGTTTGAATATACGGAAGTTCCCATTGTATGGCTTTAGCCCATTCTAGCCTCTCAAAGCACTCTAATATTTCAAAATTACCAAAGTCAGACTCTTTTAAGGTACGCTCTATGAGAAACCTAGGGGGTTTACCATTGTTAGCGTTTGGTGGAATTTCAGGGAACTCCACATTGAGTGGTTTTTCGAAACGAACATCCCTAGGGTCGTGGGTTCTCATTCTAGGTTTTTGGGAAATTCCAGGGCGGTTACCGTTTGCATGGAAATGTGTTGACATCTAAAAATAATGCAAAAACAAAGGATTAAAAATGTGGGGTTTTTAGGTAAATGATGCATGATAATTTTAAACATCATTTTTCGATAATAATTAAACTAATCCTAAGTCTCACCGACAATGTGAGCCCAATCTAACCCTATCAAATGCATGAACTTTAAATAATCAATAAAAATGTAATCTTTTACGATAAAAAGTTTATAAATTATAATAAATACGAAAAAATGTATAATTTTTACAAAAGTATTGCAAAAATAATTTTATATTAATTAAATGATTATTTGAAAATTATTAATAACCATTTTTATATAAAAACCTTGTAACTCCCAAAAATTCGACCCATGATAAATTTATACAAAACTACTTTAGCATGAAGTTATGAGTGTTATAAGGCGTATATTTTGCTAACCTTTTAGATAAACAAGCGTCGGATCGAAGAATTGACGTAGAAAACATGAATTTTTGATGTTTTTAGGTTTAGAAAATCGAAATCGCCGTCTTCTGGAACTGGAATTAGGGTTTTGGAATTATGGGAATGATCACTACCATTTTTATAATATTTTGAGCGCATCGGGCCGCAGGGCAAGCGCAGGCATGCGCCTCCCTGCGCCCGGGCCTCTGGATTCGCGATCTGGGCCGTGCACTAGTCTTGGAACCCTAATTCTTTAGTTTTTTTAATTTTTACTGGTAATCTCCCCAACTTACGCTCTTATTATCGAGTTAAAATAATTCTGCTACGTGCTTAAAAAATTTTATTTTCTGATGCGGGGTCTTATTATTTAATTTAAATCCAAATTTCTAAACACAACCAAGTTCAGGAGGATGAATCCTCCCCAACTTAATTGGGTACACACAAGTAACACAAATAAGCAAATAAACACACTTAAAAACAATTAAATTCAAATAATTAAAATACTCTGGGTTGCCTCCCAGAAAGCGCTAAGTTTTACGTCTTCAGCCAGACGTACCGCTCCTAAACTAATTAATTAACCTTAGGATCTTGTAGTCTGATGAGTTCAGATACTAACATATCATTGGTGGCCAATTGAACATATAATTTAAGTTTATGTCCGTTTACTTTAAATGCCTCACCTTTTTTCAGGTCCTGTATTTCTACCGCACTGTGTAAGTAAGTATTCGTTACAATATATGGACTTGTCCATTTACTTTTTAAATTACCGGAAATAATCTAAGTCTTGCGTTAAATAGCCAAACTTTATTTCCTTTGGTAAACATTTTATTTTTAATCATTCTATCGTGGAAAACCTTAGTTTTCTCTTTAGAAAATCTAGCGCTTTCGTAGCCTTCTCTACGAATTTCTTCCAGTTCATTCAATTGAAATTTCCTATCAACACCGGCATCATGTAAATTAAAATTGGTGTTATTAAATGCCCATAGAGCTCGGTGTTTTAATTCCACTGGGAGATGGCAAAGCTTACCATACACAAGTCTATATGGGGACATACTGATTGGTGTTTTAAATGCGGTTCTGTATGCCCATAGAGGATCCTCAAATTTTTTAGACCAATCTTTTCGATCAGGTCTGACAATTTTCTCAAGGATTCTCTTGATCTCTCTATTAGCGGATGATAAGCATCCTTAAATATTGTGGGCCAGAAAAACCCACACTGCAATATCCGGTGACCAGTTTTCTTTGCACAGAAATGGCCACCGCATGCATATGCATGACAGTGTTTAAGAATATCTTCGTGTACTGAATTAGGGACACATCGTCTTATGATTTGATTTGCTCCTATTTTAAATAGATCAGGCTCATCCCAAATGTATTGCCTTGCTTGAGCATAGAAATATTTTCTCTGTTGTGAGTTCCAGTGCTCTGACAATCTCCCTGATACGAAATAATTAACTAAATTCACAAACCAGGTAATTTTAGATATAGATAGTAATTGTTCATCAGGGAAGGAGTCCCTGACTTGAAGCCTTGATAAATGATCGACAACAACATTTTCTGTGTCTTTTTTATCCTTAAATTCTAAGTCAAATTCTTGCAATAGAAGGATCCACCGAATTAATCCAGGCTTAGCATCCTTCTTTGCCAACAGATTTCTTAAAGCACTGTGGTCTGAGTACACAATTACTTTTGCCCCCCAAGTATATGATTTGAATTTATCTAGGGCAAACACTATGGCTAATAATTCCTTTTCCGTAGTTGTGTAATTGATTTGTGCCTCATTAAAGGTTTTACTTGCGTAGTAAATAACCACTGGCTTTTTCTCAAATCTTTGACCTAATACAACACCAACTGCATAATCACTAGCATCACACATGATCACGAAAGGTTGGGACCAATCTAGAGATTTCCAAATTGGCGCTTCAGTTAATTTTGATTTTTAAGCTTCTCAAATGCTTTCGTACAAGCGTCATCAAAATTAAACTCAACATCTTTTAATAGAAGATTGCATAACGGCCTTGAGATATCACTGAAGTCCTTAATGAATCGCTGATAAAAACCAGCGTAGCGTAAGAACGATCTTTCTCCTTTAATGTTGGTGGGTGGTGCAAGTGAAGAAATTAATTGAACTTTTGCTCTTTCTACCTCCATGCCTCGTTCGGACACAATGTGACCTAAGACTATCTCTTCTTTTACCATAAAGTGGCTTTTCTCCCAACTTAGCACTAAGTTGGTTTCAGTGCATCTCTTTAGGACTAAATGTCCTAGACAATCTTCAAATGTTTTATCAAATATGGAGAAATCGTCCATAAATATCTCAAAAGAACCACCCACCATATCTGAAAAGATAGCCATCATACAGCGCTGGAATGTGGCGGGATCATTACATTGTCCGAACGGCATCCTTCGGTAAGCAAAGGTGCCATATGGACAAGTAAATGTAGGTTTCTCTTGATCCTCTGGATGGACTGGAATTGATTGTAACCAGAATATCCATCAAGGAAGTAAACTTCTGTCTTGCTAATTTTTTCACTATTTGATCTATGAATGGTAGCAGAAAATGTTCTTTCGAAGTAGCATAATTGAGTTTTCTGTAATCAATGCATACTCTCCACCCAGTTACAGGGTGAGTAGCTATCTTTTCTCCTTCTTCAGTGTTAATTACTGTAATTCCCGATTTCTTGGGCACATTGTGGGTTGGACTTACCCACTTGCTATAAGATATGGGATATAAAATTCCAGTGTCCAACCATTTCAATACTTCCTTTTTAACTACTTCTCTTAATTTAGGATTAAATCTCCTTTGTGCATCCCATGCTGGTTTAGCTTCTAGATCAGTTTTGATTCGGTGCATACACAAAGTGGGACTAATTCCTTTTAAATCAGCTATGGTCCATCCTACTGCTTCTTTATATTTGACTAATACTTGCAGTAGAGCTTTTTCTTACGCTTCAGTCAGATCTGATGAAATTATGACAGGTAAATGTCAAGATCAAAAACACCTAAGATTAACTGGTTTCCATAAATCAGAGTGTAAACCAATAACCTTGTTTTTGAATCAAAGTCCAATTAAGAAGTTTGCAGAATAACACTTAACTGTTTTAAGAAAACTTTCAGAGTAAATAACTATTAAATATAACTAATATCAAAACCTTTATATTGCTAATAATCACTGATTACAATCACCTCTAATCTGTTTGAGTAGACGAAGAACACATATTGTTCTTAGGGTTTTACAACCTTAGAGGCTTGAGAAACTTAATCAGAAAGCAATTACAATGAAGCACACAATTACAGAACTTGCACGTACAGACTTACAATAAAAAGACCTAGTCTATATATATATATATATATATATATATATATATATATATATATATATATATATATATATATATATATATATATATATATATATATATATATATATAGCCTTCTGATTTTGTTTCCTTGACAAACTCTGATTTCTCTGATAGTAGATATGCTTGGAAGATCTTCAAATATTGAAATATATATCACTTCCTGAATTTCAGCACTTTCTGTTATTAATCTGTTGAGCAGCTTGAACTTTTAACTCTGGCAGCTTGAACTTTTGAACTACCAGCTTGAACTTGTTGAACTAGCAGCTTGAACTTCGTAATTACACAGAAATACTACTAACAGTTTGAGAAATCTAACTAACAGCTTGACATACTTAGAACATTTCCCAACAATCTCCCCCTAACTTAAATTTTTTACACAAGACTTTAAGTATCTATACAAATAAGGAAATAAAACAAAGTAAAACTGTTATATACAAACTAAGGCATCTAAAAACTTACAACTGTGAAAGTTTCTGCCTTATAGTATCTATGAATTCTCTTTTCAACTCCACTTAATCACATTCAATCTTCATAGAGCTCATTTGGAGTAGCCATGCCTTTGGCAAATCGAGGAATTCAAAATTGTAGAACCTGCTGGATTGGTCTGCAAGCTTGAGTCTATATGTCATGGATTTGGCATATAAATCAACCTGTACTATCTTCATTTCCTTGGCAGCTTCTATATCTACTCTAGTAGATTCTGGGTCAAAAATGCTTCTGAGGTCTTTCAAGTTTGTCTGAACCCAAACAATTGGTGCCTAGAGTGACTGGCAGTTCCAGTATGATGCATTTGAGTCAGCTCATCTCTAGTCAATCTCTGAACCAGGTGGATTAGGCTTTTATATTCTTCCTCTGGACCAGCCTCTCTTTTGATTACAAAATGATACACTAAATCAATGTCATCCATTGACTTAGCATACCAGTAAATAATAGGAGGTTTGGAGAAGTCATGCTCATCCAGGACTTTTTCAATTTCCATAGCCTTTTGCAATTGCTGATCAAACAGCACTCTTTTTACATGTTCAAACTTTGCTTGTTGGATGGGTTCAGATTGAGAAGCAACAGTTTGAACTGGTTCTTGTGGAACTTGGACTTGTTGGGAGGCTGTGGAGGCCTTTTCTTTCTCCTTTTCCTTGTCATATAAAGCCTGAAGCTTCTCAGTTGACCATGATTGAGAAATTACCTTTGATATCCCAGCTGTTGCAGAGAAATTTATCAAGAATCTTCTATGTTCTGCCTTTGAAGGACCTGTTGGCCTTTTCCTCTTCTTTTGATTATCTTTGACCACAAACCCTCTTAGGTAATCTCCTAAGGTTTCATCATCTCCTATTGGTTCATGGGTTTGCTGGTCTAGGATCTCGTCTTGTTCTTCTACCAATTTTCTGGCAAGTTCAGCATCATGGGCAACTTGGGCTTCTTTTGAAACAAATTTAATCTTTGGAGGTTCAATCAAAATGCCCTTTCCTTGTCTATGGAGGTTGATACTGTGGCTTGGACTGCTGGGGCAGGAGCTTGAGGACTTCTCTGATGACCACTCCACTTGTCCGAATGGGAACAACTTGAGCCTCTAGACTAACAGCTTGGGAAACTGTTGGGACTGTTAGCCTAGAAACGGAAGCTATTGTTGGAGAGTGAGAAATACAGTTTCTACCAATTCAATCAACACAATACGATTAATAAGATCAATCAATGTAATCAAAACTAACCGAATGATTGGATTTAAGATCTTGATGATTACAATACGTTGAAGTGTAAAATCCTTCGTACAGTGCAGCTGCTTCTCAAAAGTTAATGTGTACAAAATCTGACAGATCTCTCTCACTCTAGAAAGTCAACATGACTATTTATATACAATTACAAACTATAAGGAAATTACATATTAAGTCCCTAGACTTTAATCTTTCATCAACTAAACATATTCCAACAATCTCCCCCTTTGATGAAAGAAGCAAAGTCTTCATGTTGACAATCCAAGCTTCTGTTCAAATCTTCGAACACTTTTTCTATCTGACAGCCTCCATTCAATCTTAGAGATAAATTCAACCATGAGTTTTCTATTGATAACTGACAGAGCACCTTTCTTTGTCTTCCTCTTCTGATCTGCTGCCAGTTTGCCTTTCAGACCAGTCAACACTTTAATCAATGTTCCGTCAGAAAACTTATTCAGTTCAACACTTCTCATGGCTCTCAATCTTTTATTTCTATCTTTGTACATGACAGCTGGATGTTTCACCATTATAACTTGAAATTCTTTAAGCTCACCAGCAAATTTAATATCTCTGTGAGGCGCAGTCATGTTTATCTTCCTCATCCCTCTCTCAACTCCAATCTGTAAATCTTGCACTGACATTAATACCAGTTTGGTATGCATAAAATGAAACAATGTCTTCAGCGCAAATCTACAATGTTCGTTCCTTTTATTCCTGCACAGTTCGTCAAAAAGATCTTCAATATCGACCAAGTGCATGTTGAACATGTCGGCTTCAGTGAATACATACGTGTTTCCATCGGACCTGGTAACAGTAAACTTCGGATAAAAAATCTTAACAAATCTTTCCTTTTCAATCATCACCAGATCTACTATCCTGAATTCACTCTTCACCTTCTCAACCTCTTGAGTCTTATTTCTTAAGAAACTGGCATAGTTGACCAGATTGGGCATGTTCGGCTCTAAAACTCGGAATAACTTGAGAAATGAACAGGGAGCTTGTTTCTTGCAAAAAATCCTTTTCTCCAAAATATCTTCAATATACGACATCTTATTCCTTTTTCTGATGAATTCAGCAGATCTATTCTCTGGAAGCTCTAGCTTTTTCACCTTCTTCTTGCTTATCTCATCTTTATTCAACAAAGTCAACATATCTTGAATTTCTCTCTGCACCACTTGTTGAGCTTCAAATCTGAGTCTATGTTGTTTCTTAGACTCATCGGCAAGCACATACTCGTTGAAGAATCTATCCATTACCTCAACCTCATTCAGTATGACCTTTTCTTGTGCAACACTGCTCTCAACTGGAAACTCTTCAAATTCCTCTTTAACTTGAATAACCACCTCAGGCTTTTCAACCGTTGGTGTCAAATCAGTATCCTTCAAAATCTCTTCAACTAACCCTTCCTCCTCCTCAATTCTTTCAGCTCTGAAATTGTGACGTCCTTGTTAATTAATGATATAATTGTAATCTCCAGGATCGACAAACAACCCAATGAATAGTCATGATAATTGAAATTGAATACTTAAATTAGAATTAAGCAAATCCACACTAAAGCAAAGTAAAGTACATGACTACAGTGATTAAATCTAGCTATTACATCATCAATAATGTTTTAATAGCAACAAATCCCAGCCCCAAAGCTACATTGTCCATATACCAATTAGCTTCTATGGTCACCGAGATAAGAAATGGATTGCTTAAGATGAAGGTCCCACAACACTCTTGCCTTTGCCTGAAAACAATGTGAGTCAACAGTAAGCTAAATGCTTAGTGAGATAACAGATTATGCATACAACAAATATTTCTTTACATGCAATGCTTAACCATGGGCAGTGTAAGCCCCATGTATGTGAAAACGGCAGTGAAAGCCTCAATGTGTGAGTAAACCATGCAGTGCTAGCATGGGGTGGCAGTTCAATATGCTGATCGGGGATGTGCCGAACCTGATGGGATACGAGTGGGATGATCAGTCCCCGACAGTGGCCTGCTGTCAGCCCCAGTCCAGGTCGCATCAGATTATGAAGTAATGATCATGCAGTGCAAGCATGATGTATATAGATGCACTTTCAAATGAACGCTGGCTAGATGTGTGTTACATGTCAAGTACGAGTGTGCATCATAACAACAAAGTAATCTTGAGTGCCAAATGATGTATATGAACAATGTGAACATGCCATTGAATGTATAAACACGTATGTAAAAACAATAAATGTTCGAATGATAATCTGCAACTCACTGTGATTGGTTTTGTAACTTGATCCTGAATCAATGTGTGTTTTGATAACACCACAATGATCTGTAATGTAAGTGTAATAGTGAATATGTGTCAGTAATTGCTTAAAACTTGTATTCTGAAAAATCTAGTGTAATTGGGTCTGATTTCGGACCACATCCGAATTCGGATGGTCCGAAATGCAGGTGGTCCGAATTTGGGTAAAGGTCCGAAATTGGTGGATCCGAAATTGGGAAATCCGAAATTACTATGTGTCCGAAATTGGCATTTGTCCGAATTAGGAGGCATCCGGATTAGGATAGAACCGAAATAGGCTTGGTCCGAATTGGAACTTTGGTCCGAGATGGTTGAACAGGACCCGAATTCGGATGGTCCGAATTCGGTCCATATGGGTCCGAGTTCATACTTAAAAATTTTTTTTCTAATATTTTCCAGAAATTATGTTTGGACCATTTTTGCATGTTTTTGTGTCTAAGATTGCAGATAATGAACTTAAATACACTATATCAACTTATAATATGTCATAATGTACCAAAATCTCCACATTTTGTCCATTTTTCCACAAATTCGAAGAACACACACACTAAAACACACACAAATCCCAAAAATCATACTTAGACATTGAATCTGATTCTGAATTTTTGTATACAACAACATACATGCTCGATTTAAACATTCCCATCATAAATTCCAACATGCATTAACATTTACATCACTAATCTTAGAATTCGGTTTTCATAAAAAACCAAACTAAAACTTCAAAAATCCGTAAATATGAGTAATTGTTACCTTGTTTTGAAGTTTGTAGTAGTTATAGTTCCTTCCAAATCACTTGAATCCCGATTTTTAGCACTTGAATCCAACAAATTCGGATTTGATGATGAGTTGATGGGTTTTTCTTAGAGAGAGAGAGAGTGAGAGATCGAGAGAGCTAGAGAGAGAAGGAGATGGTGAAAATGAAAGGGTTTCCTTTCTTTTATTTTCCTTTTTGACTTATTTGCACAATAAACCCCTCAACTTCGTATTTTCATATTTAACTAATAATATGATCAAAATTCAACTTAAATTGCTTAATATTTCATTAATACAAATAATTGAGTCTTAATAATTGCAAATTACATGTACTTAAAATTTGGGATGTTACAGCATGGGCTCCACCACGCCTATACTTCGTCCGCGAAGTCATGCTGCGCTAAACAAACTTGGGTACTTAGTCTTCATGTCTTCTTCCGATTCCCAAGTATGATTAGCTCCCCGATGATGCTTCCACTTGACCAGCACCATCCTGATTTCCTTGTTACGTAGTTTCTTGACTTTTGTCTCCAAAATGCACTCCGGTTCATCAACGAACCTTAGCCGTTCGTCAATCTTAATGTCCGAGTGGTCAGTCCATGGTTCCCTCTCGGGCACCAAACTCTTCCTTAAGTACCCAACGTGAAATACCGGATGAACTCCTGATAACTCTTCCGGCAAGTCCAAGTGATAGGACTGATTCCCAATTCTTTCTAGTATCTTGAAGGGTCCTATGAATCGAGGTGATAGCTTTCCTCGCTTAACAAATCTCGTGACTCCTTTCATTGGGGAAACTTTTAAGTATACCCAATCATCCTTTTGAAACTCTATCGCTTTATGACGGCGATCGTGGTAATTCTTTTGCCGATCTTGCGCCGTTTTCATGTACTGTCGAATGAGTTGGATCTTTTCGTTCGTTTCTTGTAGCAAAGCAGGACCGGCTATTGGAGTTTCTCCTGTTTCCCTCCAACAGGTTGGAGTCCTACATTTTCTTCCGTATAGAAACTCGAACGGTGCCATCTTGATAGTGGAATGGTAACTATTGTTGTAGGAGAATTCAACCAGTGGGAGGTGATCGTCCCAGTTACCACCCAAATCCATGACACAGGCTCTAAGCATGTCTTCGAGAGTCAGAATTGTTCTGTCACTTTGACCATCAGATTGGGGTCTATAGGCAGTACTCATTGCGATACGAGTACCAAGACCGTTTTGTAAAGCAGCCCAGAAGTTAGAAGTGAATCTACTATCTCGGTCAGAGACAATAGACTTAGGCACACCATGCCTAACGACGATTTCGTTTACGTAGATCTGGGCAAGACGGTCGAGTGAATAAGTTTCTCGGATTGGAATGAAGTGTGCAGATTTTGTTAATCGGTCAACGATGACCCAAATGGCATCATGTTGACGACGTGTTTTGGGAAGTTTTGTTACGAAATCCATAGTAATATGGTCCCACTTCCATTCTGGGATAGGAAGAGGTTGCATACTACCATAGGGTTGTTGGTGCTCTGCTTTGACTAAACGACAAGTTCTGCACTTCTCTACATATTGACCAACGTCCCTTTTCAACCCTGGCCACCAGAAATCGGCCTTCAGGTCGTTGTACATTTTTGTGCTGCCAGGATGAATTGAGAATTTGGATTGGTGAGCTTCTTCAAGTATCACTTCCCGCATGTTCCCGAACTTAGGAACCCACACTCTGCCATAAATACCCTTTAATCCAGTTCCATCATCTTGCATTAATGGCAACTGTATTCTGATATCTTCATCTTTAACATTCTCTTCTTTTAGGGCCTGCAACTGAGCAGCTCTTACATCGTCTATGATCGTTGAAGTCAGTATCGTGGAAGTCAAGGCATAGCAGTATGCCTTGCAATACGCTTTTCTGCTTAAGGCATCGGCCACTACGTTGGCCTTCCCCGGGTGATATAGAATTTCACAGTCGTAATCTTTGATCAGCTCCATTGACCTTCTTTGCCTCATATTCAAGTCCTTCTGACTGAATATGTACTTCAAACTCTTGTGATCGGTGTAGAGCTGACACCTGGTTCCATACAAGTAGTGTCTCCATAACTTGAGAGCGAAAGTCACAGCAGTTAGCTCTAGATCATGAGTAGAGTAGTCTTTCTCATGCGGTTTGAGTTGTCTAGAAGCATAAGCTATGACGTTTCCTCGTTGCATTAGTACCGCACCCAAACCCGTGCCTGATGCATCTGTATAGACAACAAAGTCTTCGTTCCCTTCAGGCAGGGCTAACACTGGTGCTTCACTTAGCAGATTCTTCAAGTTGTCAAAGGCCGTTTGTTGTTCTTCTTTGCAAAAGAAGGTCGCGTTCTTGCGAGTAAGCTTAGTGAGAGGAACGGCGATTTTGGAGAAGTCTTTGATGAATCGGCGGTAGTAACCAGCCAATCCCAGAAAACTCCGAATCTCTGAGGCGTTGCGGGGTGATTCCCAGTTCTGGATAGCTTCGATCTTTGCAGGATCAACAGCAATCCCAGCACCAGATATCACGTGCCCCAAGAATTGGATCTGCCTCAACCAGAACTCACACTTCGAGAATTTGGCATAAAGTCGCTCTTTGCGTAGCAACTCTAATAATTCTCTCATATGTGCTGCATGATCCTCTTCGGTTTTTGAATAAATGAGAATGTCATCGATGAACACGATGACCGATTTGTCGAGCATTGGCCGGCAGACTCGATTCATGAGATCCATGAAAGCGGCCGGCGCATTAGTAAGACCGAACAGCATTACCAGAAACTCGTAGTGTCCGTAACGAGTTCTGAAAGCCGTCTTTGGAATGTCATCAGGGTGTACTTTGAGTTGGTGATAACCCGAACGAAGATCAATCTTCGAGAAGTAACTTGCGCCTTGTAACTGGTCGAAGAGATCATCAATCCGGGGCAACGGGTATTTGTTCTTGATTGTGACTTTGTTGAGTTCTCGATAGTCGATGCACATTCGCAATGTGCCATCTTTCTTTTTGACAAACAGAACAGGAGCACCCCAAGGTGATGAACTTGGGCGGATAAAACCTTTGTCAAGTAGCTCCTGTAACTGCTTCATCATTTCCTGCATTTCAGCAGGGGCTAGACGGTAAGGAGCCTTTGCTATTGGAGCAGCTCCGGGAATGAGGTCAATGCGGAATTCCACTTGGCGATCAGGTGGCAATCCCGAGATATCTTCTGGAAAGACATCAGGAAATTCGGAAACGACGGAAACGGTAGAAGGAGATTGAACTTCAGCCTTTGCATCGACAGCGTAGGCTAAGTATGCAGAATAACCCTTGGCGACGTGCTTTCGGGCTTTTGCAATTGAAATAAGGCATAAGTCGCCTTTGTGTCTGTCACCATAAATGCATATGTCTCGGCCCTCGGGAGTGGTAATCTTAATCAATCTTTTCTTGCAAACTATCTGTGCCTCATTGTGAACCAACCAATCCATACCTACTATTACATCAAACTCCCCGAACTCCATAGGGATTAAATCTATGTTGAACACTACATCCTCTACCAACAATGTGCAATTCCTATACACTTTATCTGCTTTTACTAACATGTTGCTAGCAGTCTCTATGTCAAGTACAAATTGCAGTTTGGAAGTTGGCATGTTAAATTGACGAGCAAATGAAGTGGAGACAAACGAACGATTTGCTCCGGAATCAAACAATACACGTGCAGGAATGGAATTAACATAAAACGTACCAGTGACCACCTCCGGGTCATCCTTTGCTTCTTCAGCTGTGATTTGGAATGCCCTTGTTGGAGCCCTATGAGATTGATCCCTGCGAGCAGTGGATGCTGCAGAAGATCTTGCTGTTGATTGCTGAACGTTCTGATCTCTTGGGGGTTTCGGGCAATCCCTTGAAAAATGGCCAAGTCGGTGGCAGTTGTAGCATGCATCATCTTTTCGAGGACAATGCTCCCAATGATGGCCCTTCTGCCCACAGCAGAAGCAATACATGTCTTGAGCTTTGCACTCCCCAGAGTGTGATTTCCTGCACCTCCTGCAGTCTCTCATTTCAGAACTGGCCGAAAAGGCCCTTCCCTTTTTGGGTGATGATGATTGTTGATGAGATTGGGGAGAGAATCGGGAGGATCCAGACTCCCGCTGCCTTTTTGGCGGCGACGGTTGAGTCGGTGACGTGGCGGCTGACCCGATAACATAACCAGACATCAAGACAATCTGCTCCACATTTCGAGCAGCCTCAAGCAAACCAGCAAAAGTTGTATACCGAACCCCACTCATGGTTCGGCGAATCTCATAATCTAGTCCGGCCTCAAACCGGGCTATCTTCCTCTCTTCTGTGTCTACTTGATGGAGTGCGAACAGACTCAATCGAGTGAACTCAACGGCATATTGTGTAACCGTTTTCGTTCCTTGAGTCAGATTCAGGAACTTCGCCTCTAGACGACGCTTCTCATCAGTAGGACAGTATTGCTGGGAGAATACTTCCTTGAACTCGTTCCAAGACATGTGTGACACTACCTCCATCGTCAGCACATGTGTCATGGCATCCCACCACATAACAGCGTCCCTTGCAAACATAGCGGTTGCAAAGCGGACCATGTCTTTGTCAGCGCAATCGCTGATTCTGAAAGTTCTCTCCGTGGTGGTAATCCATTCCAATGCAGTAACGGCGTCTCCAGTTCCATCAAAAGTAACAGCCCCGTTACTTTTGAAATCCTTAAACCTGCAACCCCTTGATCTGTTAGAAGACCCAGTGTCTTGTCTTTCCTCTTGATCGTCTTGTTGTTGCCCCTTGTTCTTTCGCTTATCGGCCTTTCGTTTTGCCTCGGCCTCATCTCTGGCCCTTAACTGATCAGCAAATGACTGAGCCTGCTCAGCCATTCGTTTGGATTGTAGCTCATTGTTTTGTTCCATGAGAGCTTGCATCATCTGGAACATTTGCTGAGGAGTCATATCGTCTCCTGACATGTTCTGAAATATAACAACTTATATTTAGAACATTTATTTGTAAGTCCTAAGTGTACAGTTACCCTGTGTTTCCTCGTGTGCATGTCAATCCTATCTTAGTTCAGATCATTGCTTAGAAGTTCATTCTAATATTATAACCTAAGTTTGAGTCCAAGTCCTCGCGGACACTTGAAACCTCAAACTAATGCTTTGATACCAAACTTTGTGACGTCCTTGTTAATTAATGATATAATTGTAATCTCCAGGATCGACAAACAACCCAATGAATAGTCATGATAATTGAAATTGAATACTTAAATTAGAATTAAGCAAATCCACACTAAAGCAAAGTAAAGTACATGACTACAGTGATTAAATCTAGCTATTACATCATCAATAATGTTTTAATAGCAACAAATCCCAGCCCCAAAGCTACATTGTCCATATACCAATTAGCTTCTATGGTCACCGAGATAAGAAATGGATTGCTTAAGATGAAGGTCCCACAACACTCTTGCCTTTGCCTGAAAACAATGTGAGTCAACAGTAAGCTAAATGCTTAGTGAGATAACAGATTATGCAAACAACAAATATTTCTTTACATGCAATGCTTAACCATGGGCAGTGTAAGCCCCATGTATGTGAAAACGGCAGTGAAAGCCTCAATGTGTGAGTAAACCATGCAGTGCTAGCATGGGGTGGCAGTTCAATATGCTGATCGGGGATGTGCCGAACCTGATGGGATACGAGTGGGATGATCAGTCCCCGACAGTGGCCTGCTGTCAGCCCCAGTCCAGGTCGCATCAGATTATGAAGTAATGATCATGCAGTGCAAGCATGATGTATATAGATGCACTTTCAAATGAACGCTGGCTAGATGTGTGTTACATGTCAAGTACGAGTGTGCATCATAACAACAAAGTAATCTTGAGTGCCAAATGATGTATATGAACAATGTGAACATGCCATTGAATGTATAAACACGTATGTAAAAACAATAAATGTTCGAATGATAATCTGCAACTCACTGTGATTGGTTTTGTAACTTGATCCTGAATCAATGTGTGTTTTGATAACACCACAATGATCTGTAATGTAAGTGTAATAGTGAATATGTGTCAGTAATTGCTTAAAACTTGTATTCTGAAAAATCTAGTGTAATTGGGTCTGATTTCGGACCACATCCGAATTCGGATGGTCCGAAATGCAGGTGGTCCGAATTTGGGTAAAGGTCCGAAATTGGTGGATCCGAAATTGGGAAATCCGAAATTACTATGTGTCCGAAATTGGCATTTGTCCGAATTAGGAGGCATCCGGATTAGGATAGAACCGAAATAGGCTTGGTCCGAATTGGAACTTTGGTCCGAGATGGTTGAACAGGACCCGAATTCGGATGGTCCGAATTCGGTCCATATGGGTCCGAGTTCATACTTAAAAATTTTTTTTCTAATATTTTCCAGAAATTATGTTTGGACCATTTTTGCATGTTTTTGTGTCTACGATTGCAGATAATGAACTTAAATACACTATATCAACTTATAATATGTCATAATGTACCAAAATCTCCACATTTTGTCCATTTTTCCACAAATTCGAAGAACACACACACTAAAACACACACAAATCCCAAAAATCATACTTAGACATTGAATCTGATTCTGAATTTTTGTATACAACAACATACATGCTCGATTTAAACATTCCCATCATAAATTCCAACATGCATTAACATTTACATCACTAATCTTAGAATTCGGTTTTCATAAAAAACCAAACTAAAACTTCAAAAATCCGTAAATATGAGTAATTGTTACCTTGTTTTGAAGTTTGTAGTAGTTATAGTTCCTTCCAAATCACTTGAATCCCGATTTTTAGCACTTGAATCCAACAAATTCGGATTTGATGATGAGTTGATGGGTTTTTCTTAGAGAGAGAGAGAGTGAGAGATCGAGAGAGCTAGAGAGAGAAGGTGATGGTGATAATGAAAGGGTTTCCTTTCTTTTATTTTCCTTTTTGACTTATTTGCACAATAAACCCCTCAACTTCGTATTTTCATATTTAACTAATAATATGATCAAAATTCAACTTAAATTGCTTAAATTTTCCATAAGTACAATAATTGAGTCTTAATAATTGTAAATTACACATAATTGAAAATTGGGATGTTACAGAAATCAACATCAGTTAAGGCAATTATATCATCATCTTCTGATACTTCAATGTACTCCTCCCTCTCTTCTCCTATACCTTGAATACTTAAATCTTGATTTTTCTCTTGATTGTCTTCATCTGAATCAATATATTCGACAAAGTGATAGATATCAGACTGAATGTTCAAAGGAACTGGAACATCTTCATGAAGAATCAATCCCAGCTCTCTTTGTTCACCAGCTGAATCTTTTGAGCCTCCAGCCTCTTTCTCTTGAACTTCCGGTTCCTTTTCTGGATACGTAATCATTAATAACCCAGGCGTTGGTTCATCAAGCTTTCTCCTCTTCTCCCCCTCATGAGGAGCATCATCGGAGTCCTCATCATGCTCATCATGTTTCCTTTTGGATGAGGAAGCTTGAGCCTTACACGTCTCTTCTACTGCAGCTACTCTTTCAGACAAATTTCCTAAAGCCGTTACCACTGTATTCTCTAAACTGATCATGCGTTCTCTCATCTCGTCAAATTGATCAAAAACAAAATCTTTTAACTCTTCCTTCAACTCCTCTATTGCTTGTTTTGATTCATCTCTTTTAACCGACTCCTCCGCAACATCCTTTCCCTTCAAAAACTTCTGAATGTTAGACATTTGAGCCATGACCTCAGCCAGTTGATTAGATACATGCGTGTTGACTCCAGAAACAACTGCATTCAAGGCTGTTGACAGAGTTGATTCGGTCACAAACGGGGATAAACTCACTACTGGGTCACGAAGACTTCCAGTTGACACAACAGTTGAACTGGTAAACAGAACTTCTGTGTGGCCAGTGCTCAGAGTTGGTATTTGCGTTTCTCTGACTGGACTTCCACCCTCTTCAAGTGACGGAGCAACAAATGCTTCCATTACTAAGGGTGTTCCGGTGGGAACACGAAGTTCGGCCACACTGACTTCAACGAATGAAGTCGACTCAAGTGTCCTAATGTGTATAGGATCTAGACTCAGTGAATCAAATGAAGTCGTACACACGGGCAACTGTGTACTGGTTTCAATATCCATCAAGTCCAATTGACTTTCGGATAGATTGTGTGTTTCATCCCGGTGAGCAAATGAAACAATCTCCTGTTGAGAGGAGATTGAGTGGATAGGAGGGTGTGCAGTCGTCAGTGGGATACTGACTTGTTCAATGCTAACTCTCATAGGAGAGCTAACAGTGGATGTGGTTAATTCCCGGCTTTCTGGGCTTAAGGGCACCCTCACACTCTCTACAGCGATGTGCTCAACCTCAATCATCATTCCCCCTCCTTCATGATGATCTCCACCATCATCACCATCATCATCATCATCACCCTCTCCCTCTTCTTCTTGAATATCAGATAGAGTTCTCTCAGAATCAGATTTCTCTTGTTCTTCCTCACCACCCCTCACACTTCCTTCACCCTCACTCTCAGAACGGCTAACCTGAACTTCAGCCCCTTGCTGAGGTTCCGCTATCCTTAAAGCTCCTGGGCTAAGAGAACCCGGTTCTTGGGTCTCTATGGGAGCATGATCTATTCTATATAACCTCACATTTTCACTCTCAGGATCTGCATACTTCAGTAAATATTCAGGAATCGGCATGATATTTGCATTAGGAGAGTCCGGCACTTCATGTAGACTCATCATAACATAGTCTGGGCATCGTTGAGAGTTGGCTCGCTTTGGAATATTTTCATTTGCCCTTAAGATCCCTCGAATAAGGATCTGTATAAATCTCTGAAGTGGCACAAATTTCCTTGCTCGATTTGTTGTTTTTGCAAGCACAACCTCCTTTAGATCCTCCCATATGCACTGAGCAAAGTCATAATGTTTATTGAATGCTATCCCATGAAAGATTCTCAAGCAGTGAATGCTGCATCTGTCAATCCCTGTATGCTTAGATGTCATACACCTATTGATGATCCCAAATAACGTATACCATTCGCCATTCAATCCATTTCTGTGAAACTTTGAGCTCTTCGGAAGTGGTTTTGAGTAGCCTAGGCAGATTAAATCATGAACCAGCTCTTCATCAGAAACAAAGTCTTCAAAATCTGCCAACTCAGGGAAATTCACAGTATCTATACGTCTTGGAAGAAACAAGTTATGACGCAGTCTTGCTAGGGTGATTTTCGTTTTGAACTGGTCAATTGTTACTTTGAAGTGGTGATTTCCGTCCGCGGGAACAAATTTGACAGTGTGCCAAAATTGTTGTAAGTACACTTGAGGAATAGACGGTTTGTATTGTAATAGATAACCTAGTGGATGACCTTTCAATATGTCCACTATGATAGGATGGCTTACTTTGATGACTTTGGTATCAAGACGATGATTATTGTCACGAAACGGAAGGCAATGTTTTGGTTTTACAAGTTGGTTATCAGGAATAATATGGGTTTGTGAGGAACGGGCTACAGAAGTTGATCGGACTGGGGTAGAGACGAGAGTATGGTTTGATGATGATTGAGCATCAGAGGAATTAGAATTTTGGGATTGTACAGGAGATGCCATTTGAATACCTGTAAAAATAAAATTCATGTTAGATTTACCAAGTACACAAAGTACAACCTTCAAAATGTAGAAAAACTTGTAACATTTTATCAGAAATTGCAATAACTTGTGATTTTCTGTTTAAAGCATCGGGATTCCTGACAATAATTGAAAAATTATTGAGAGAATTCCAAAGTCAATCGTTTAGAGACCAATGTTAGAAAAACACAAATTTGTAACAATTTCTTAAAAAATGTGACATTTTTTCTGAAAACTTTAAAATTCTATACTTAGAAAAAAAAATTTCTGATGAATCTCGAATGAACCTATACAATTCTCGAATGACACTGTAATAATCTCGGGTGACACATGATACAACTCGAATAAGACTACACCCAACTCGAATGATGAGACTAGAAAACTCGACTAAGTCTACATACAACTCGAATGATATGTACATGAAACTCGACCAAGTCTATATACAACTCGAATGATGAGACTACAAACTCGAATAATACACTATAAAACTCGAATGAAGAGTCTAGGAAACTCGAATAATACTCTGAAAAACTCGAATGAAGTTTGATTCAACTCGAATGAGTCTTGAAGTTTCTCGAATGAAGAAACATGAAACTCGATTAAGTCACAACAAAACTCGAATGTTATATACATGAAACTCGAATGTAACATGTATTAAACTCGAATAGAAAATGAAATTCAACACCTAACTCGAATGACTAAGTCATTTTCTCGATTAACACAGAGTCTCAACTCGATTATGCTTGAAACACATGTTCTGAAAAATTTTCTAAGTATTACATCCACATATTTCTCGAATGAGTCATGATGCAACTCGAATTATGCTTAGATAAAACTCGAATGACAATGCATCACAACTCGAATGACACTGTCACTCAACTCGAATGACTCTTTAAAAACTCGAATGTAACTGTTGATCAACTCGAGTAACACTTTCAAGAAACACGAATGAAGCTGTTGATCAACTCGAATGATACGTCAAAGAAACTCGAATGAAGCTGTATTCGAGAAATGTCTTTTCATGTTTTTCGACAAGTCTAAAACACACTGAATTTGAGGAATTTAATTTCAAGAAGCATTTTCAGTGTTTTAACACTTGAACCCCCTTCGAAAATGAATTTTAAACACATTTGTTTTACTGAACTTTGAACAAAAACAACTTTAAAGTTGTTAAAAATTCAAATTTCAGAAAAATCAAAAATGCGAAACTGTTCGATTGAAAAATTGATGATTGTGTGTGTGTGAATTGAAAATGACTTATGAAACTTCAGATTCATAGTCATATTGTCATTGTGGACAACAACACACACTTAATTTCAGTTTCAAGAATCATTCAGATGATTCACCATTAACGGCCAAGAACTCAAAATAAAAAGACGAACACATATTCACATTTGAACAAATACTCTGAAAATATGCACAAACAAACTGAAAAAAAATAAAGAAAAACAAACTTTTACTCACAATTTTGATGAAAGAAAACTGTCGGTTGGTGGGTTTTTGAGGTTTCTTCAAAGTTAAGAAAGCTTGTTGGAGAAGATGAAGTTGATTTTCCGAAAAAAATGATTTGAATTTGAAAATTCAAATTTATAGTCAAATTGAGCCGGCCCATTTGAATTTTTCAATGTTAAACAACCCGACCCATGTTTAAATTTTCTCAATATTAACATTCGGCCCATCTTCTATTTTAAACCACATTAGCCCACATACCTATTTTTCAAAAAAAATTGTGACTAAACAAAAATTTGAAAAAAAAAAAAAAATTTAAAAAAAATCCATCAGCTCAAAAAAAATTTAAAATGAACTTAAAACAAAATATACTTGAGAAAAAAAAATTTCACATACACATCATAAAAAAAATGAAAAACACACACAACAAAAAAAATTAAAATTATTAACAAAATGCGTTTGCTCCCCCTTGAATTTTTGAAAGTTGCTCCCCCTCAACTTATGATTTCAGTTTGCAGCTCTGCTCCCCCTACAAAATAACAGATAATTTTTATCAGATTTATGCAAAATCAGATAAAATGTTTTTCTGCTCCCCCTGCACATGACATTCCAGATCTCGTTAAATTCTCAAGTATGTAAACCTTTTATGAATCCTGAATTTAACATCAGATAAAAATCACTTAAAAAATGAAAATTTTAAAATTAAAATTTTGAAACTACTGAATTATTAAATCTTAACGATTCAACATACCCAATTTGTATACCAAAAAATTAAATCGTTTTTCATCTAACGCTTTGGTAAACAAATCAGCTAGTTGATATTCAGTAGGTACAAAATATAATTCTATATTTCCATTTTCTACATGATCTTTAATGAAATGATACCGAATGTCGATGTGTTTTGTTTTAGAATGTTGCACCGGGTTTGATGCAATAGCGATTGCACTCTGAGAATCACAGTATATTGGAATCTTCTTTGGTGTAAACCCGTAGTCACGTAGTTGGCTTTTCATCCACAACACTTGTGAACAGCAAGAAGATACAGCCACGTATTCTGATTCAGCTGTTGACAATGAAACACAGTGTTGTTTCTTGGATGACCAACATACGGGTTTGTCACCTAAGAATTGTACTGCTCCTGACGTACTTTTTCTGTCCATCTTATCACCTGCGTGATCAGCGTCAGAAAAAGCAGTCAGATGAAATGAAGACTCCCTAGGGTACCACAAACCAAGATTTGGTGTACCTTTGAGATATCTTAAAATTCGTTTTGCAGCAGTTAAGTGTGATTCTTTTGGATTTGCCTGATATCTAGCACAAACACATGTAGCAAACATAATATCTGGTCTACTGGCTGTTAAATACATTAATGACCCAATTATACCTCGATAATGGGTTACATCTACAGGTTTCCCTGAGATGTCCGCATCGAGTTTTGATTTTGAATCCGGAGCCATGGGAGTTTTCATAGGAGTACTATTGACCATGTTAAATTTCTTTAACATGTCTTGGATATATTTTGACTGATTGATAAAAATACCATCAGTCAATTGTTTTACTTGTAAACCTAAGAAAAAATTAATTTCCCCCATCATGCTCATTTCAAATTTCTGGGACATTAAAAACGCGAATTTCTTACAAAATTCAGGATTTGTAGACCCAAATATTATATCATCTACATATATCTGTATTACTATAATATCTGGCCCCTGACGTTTTATAAACAGAGTTGTGTCAACTGCACCTTTTGTAAATCCACATTTCAACAGATATGTTGAAAGTGCATCATACCAAGCACGAGGTGCTTGTTTAAGGCCATACAGTGACTTATCCAAAATATATACATGATCAGGTTTCGAAGGATCAGTAAACCCTTCGGGCTGATATGTATATACTTCATCTGTTAGCTCCCCGTTTAAAAACGCAGTTTTGACATCCATTTGATATACTGTAAAATTTTTATGTGCGGCAAAAGCTAAAAACATCCTTATAGCTTCAATGCGTGCAACTGGTGCGAATGTTTCATCATAATCAATTCCCTCTTGTTGACTGTATCCTTTGGCCACGAGACGAGCTTTATTTCGAATAATGACGCCGTGTTCATCTTTCTTGTTCTTGAAGATCCACTTCGTGCCAATTATAGATTTGTCCTTTGGTCGCTCAACAAGTCGCCAGACCTTTAACCGTTCGAACTGGTTGAGTTCCTCTTGCATCGCCACAATCCAATCAGCATCCAGAAGGGCTTCTTTTACATTTTTAGGTTCAATCTTACTTAAAAAATTTGAAAATAAGCATTCATTTAATGTAGCCCTTCTGGTTTGGACTGATGACGATGGATCACCAATGATATTCTCTATTGGGTGATTTCTTGTCCACTTAACTGTATGTGGAAACGGTTCTATTGGGTCTTGGTTGGGATTGGAATCTACATATGGTTCGGGAGTGATTGCAGATGTTGTAGGTGGAACATCGGAGGTAGGAGCTTCTGACTGTTCTGAAGTAATAGGGGTTTCAGAAGTATGTGGAGGTTCAATTGGTTGTACAGTCTCAGTAGTTGACTGCACCTTTACTGTTGAAGCTTCTCCAGTTTCTTCTGAACTTTGTTGTTGAGATAGATCTGAAACTACGACTGGATCTTCAGTGATCCTGTCAGGCACCAAATTTTGAACATTAGATTTGGGAGTTTCAAAATAATCATCATAAAAGTTCTCAAACAACTTATTTAATTCATTTTGTTCAGCATTTTGTTTATTGGACTCCAAAGAAGTCTGCATGTTAGGTCCGGGTTCTGAACTGGTGTGTTCAGAAGCCATTATCATTCCTTCGTCAAATTTAACATTTACGCTCTCGTTGACTATCTTGGTTCTCTTGTTGTATATTCGGAAAGCAACCGATTCCTTTGAATACCCGATGAAGATTCCTTCATCCGCCTTTTGATTAAACTTTCCCAGATTGTCTTTATCATTCAATATAAAGCATCTGCAACCAAAGACATGGAAAAATTTAACATTAGGTATTCTTTTATTGATCAGCTCATACGGAGTCTTTCCGAATCTTTTATTTATTATTGAACGGTTTTGTGTGAAACATGCTGTTGCAACCGCTTCTGCCCACAAGAACAATGGTAAATTGGAGTAGGCCAACATCGTCCTAGCTGCTTCCACTAGTGTCCGATTTCTTCTTTCAACGACACCGTTCTGTTGTGGAGTCCGAGCAGCTGAGAATTGATGTGTAACTCCAACTGAATTTAAGAACGAGTCCAATGATTTGTTCTTGAACTCTGTTCCATTGTCTGAGCGAATTGTCTGGATGGTGAGTTGCAACTTTACTTGTATTTTTCGGATGAAGTCGATGATAGATTCGGTGGCATCTGATTTGGATTTCAGGAAAAACACCCATGTGTATCGTGAGTAGTCATCAACTATCACCAATACATATCTTTTCTTATTTATACTCTGTACTCGCATTGGTCCACACAAATCCATATGCAGTAACTCTAATGCTCTTGTGGATGAGTGTGCTGTTTTGGATTTGTGTGTGGCTTTTGTCATCTTTCCTTTTTCACATGCCGCGCATAGTTGCTCTTTTTGATATTTAAGCGCCGGCAGCCCTTTAACTAACCCTCCTTTTGCTAGGTTGGTCAGTTCATTGAAATTTAGATGCGAAAGACGACGATGCCAAAGCCATGCTGTTTTGGATGTTGCTTTTGACAATAAGCAGACATCTTTCTTCAGATTGATCGAGGCTAGATCAATAGAGTACAGATTTGTTTTCCTGGTTCCTGCTAGAATTTCTTTTCCTTCTGCTGATTTGATGCTGCACCGATTGGCTTTAAAGTTGACTTCTAATCCCTTATCACACAGTTGTCCAATACTGAATAGATTATGACCAAGACCGTCAACATAAAAGACCTTTTGGATTGTGATTTTGTCATATTTCAGACTTCCATATCCCTTGATCGGACAAAACTGATCGTTTCCAAATCTTACCGTCCCACAGAACTTTTCTACAAAGTCCGTGAGTGTGTCTCGTTGTCCGGTCATGTGTTTGGAGCATCCCGAATCAAGGTACCATACATGGTTTACCTATTAAACGTAATAGCACATGAGGTACCCACTTGTAGTTGGGTACTTTAGTTTTAGGTAAAACATGCATAGTATCTTTTGATTTGCTAACTGATATGGCTTTAGGCTTATCGTTTGAATTTATTTTAGGTACCCATTTTTGAATTGTTCTTTTGGGTATCCACTTTTGTACAATTCTCGGTGGAATTGTTTTTGAAGTTTTTATCTGTGGATCCTTTTGCTTGTCATACACTGGGTCCTTTTTCTTTGGTTGCCATACAAGCTTATTATGTTTCACAGTTTCAGACTTACAAACATAAGAATTCAAAGCAATTAATTTCGATCTTGAAAACTTAACACAAGAATTATTAACAAGTTTATTATTATTACAGACAGAATGTTCAATTTTGTTGTTTCTATCTGTAACAATTTTTCCTTTCACGCGCCATTCTTGTTTTATAATCTTGTTTTTCTCTTCTCTTTGCTTCTTTCGCCATACTTGTTTTCTCGACCCGTTCACAACGTTATCTGACATAAAAGAAGTTTGAGAATTAGAAGATTTAGATGCTTGTTTTTTTCTGTAACCTTTTCATACCTGTTGAAGATTTGACTGTACGTGCAAAGGAGTTCGTTGATGAGGATGATTCACCCTTTTCAAAACCAGGAGACTTAACAAACAGTTTTGTTTTCTCCTTCTTTTGTTGCACTGATGGTGAATATTCAGATGGTTTTAAAGAGTCTGTAGTCTTTCTTTGCAGAATTTTAACAGATTCTTTATTACCAGTTGATAGTTTGTTAGTCAAAGGTTTGATAAATTCACCAATTTTACCAAATCTTTGATCTAATGAATTAATATCAGAGTGCATGAACAGATCAAATTCTTTTTCTGAATTTATAGAATCCATAGAAATAGATGAATGTGGATCAGACACATTTATGTTTTTAGACTTATCTTGCAACTTTTGTTCTAATTTTAGTAATTCAGACTTGAGTGTTCCATTCTCTGTCTCAAAACTTTTAATTTTCAATTCTAAATCAGAATTTATCTGTTCTAAAATTGAATTTGGTAAATATAGTTTTTGAGACTGAGTTGGTAATTCAGACAAATCCTTTTCAGAATAAGTTTGAATGTACTCTTCTTTAGTATCAACAATGTTGCTGTTTTCATTTATCTTGGTATAGTCAACATAATTTTGCATTTTGTCTGATCTTGACCTTTTGATTTCTTCACTGGATTCTACTTCTTCAGATGCTTTCAAGAATGTCATTTTTAATCCTAAATTCATGTATCTGACATCATATAATGTTGGTGAATTTGTTATAGCTTTTGTCAGATACTTAGGATTTTCCCAACCAATACCAGATTTAGAGTTATAAAACTCTGTATCTTTTGGTTGATTTAGATATATTGTTTGATCTGTTTGCCCTCTTTTAATAAATTCATCCTCCATCTTTTTTATTTTCTCATAAAGTTTAGTTCTTTCTTCAAATATGGCATGATATTTTACAGAAAAATTTGAGGCTTCTAATTCAGCTATTCGCAGACTTTCTTGTAAATCAGATATTTTGTGATTCAAATTGAGTATATTGCTTTGAAGTTCTTTTTCCTTATCTTGTAAGTCTGAGACAGCTCGTAAAGCTAAGGCTTTATCTTTTGAAAAATCTAGGACTAAATTGTGTTCATTTAGAAGTTTGTTTTCCAAAGAATGAACCTTTTTCTTTTCTGCTTTTAAGGATTTTTCAAACTTTTTAAGCATGAAAGCCATATTAGTTAGTTTTTCTTCTAATATGCCTGATTCGTCAATATCAGAATCTGAAATAGAATTTACCTCCTGTCCTTCTGAATCCTCTGAGTTATCAGACTCTGAATCCTCCTCATTTTCAGCTTTGTTTTGGCCAGATGCCATTAATGCAACTTCTTCTTTTTCTTCTTCTTCATCAGAATCAGATTCTCTCTGCTCTTCATCCTCTTCATCTGTCAGTCCAACCCACACCTCATCTTCAGCTATCATAGCTGATTCACTGAGTTCAGATTCATTGAAGATTTCTGACTTTAAACAGATATGGGCATCTTCATCCAAAATGTCATCATCTTCGGATAACTGTAACCAATGATCATCCTCCGCCATAAGAGCTTTGCCTGACTCTTTCTCTTTAGCTAAGAGGGCCTTTCTCGTATAGTAGTCTGAATTTTTGACTACTGGTGATCTGCATTCCCGGGCATAGTGACCTGGTTTTCCACAGTTATAGCATTTCTGTTCAGATTCCTTCTTGGTTGATTTATCTGACTTCTCATATTTGTCAGACTTTCGTGCACTACTTTCTCCAGCCTTCTCATACTTATCCTTTTTCTCAACTTTCCTTGAGCCTGTTTTGTAGCGCATTTTGTTGTTTGTTGGCTTCCTGTAAAATTTCTTCTGAAATGCCTTTGTAAGCAGTGCCATCTGTTTTTTCATCTCTTCAATCTCTGAATCTGCAGATGAATCTGATGATTCTGATTCTGATGATGTACTGCTGATTACCGCTCTTTTCTCCTTTTTGAGCTTGTATTTATACTTTTTCTCCGCCAGTAGAGCTAGTGGATCAGCAGTTTCTTTTTCCGCTTTCTTCTTTCCAGATATTTTCCTCAAAACAACTTCTTGGTAGTTGTTGAGGTTTTCAAATAGCATATGAAAATCCATCTCCTCTATATCTTTCGTTTGTTGGATGATCATAGCATATTTTTCCCATTCTGGATTTAGGACATTTAAAAATTTGACATTGATGTCCAAGTTGGACTTCGTCACTCCGTTTCTTTTTACTTCACTTACCAGATTTACAAATCTGTGATAAGTGTTTTCCAGAAGTTCTCCTTCACGGGCTCTAAAGTTCTCAAAAGTCATTAGACTGTTCCTAGCCCTATTAGTAGCAGCTCTGTCTGATCCCCGCATGATTTTGCACACTTCATCCCAGATGGACTTAGCAGTCTTTGTGTTTGTCAGACAAGTGTATATATCATTGGGGATTGATATCAACAATAATTTTCTGGCTGTCTTGTCCCCTAATTTTCTCTTTTTCTGTGCCTCTGTCAGATTTGTGACCTCAACAGTCCTCGGTGGTATTGGGGGATTGCCAGTTGGTACTCCTGGGATTGTTTCCATAAAGATTGCTGGTCCTTCAGTTAATGACTTCAGCATTTCTTCAGACAGATCATGGAAACTTATAAATTCCAGAAACCTTTCCCGCCATTGAACGTATTCACCCCTGTATAAGATTGGGGGTTTGGTTTCGGATCCCATAGCAAGTGCATCTTTAGACATGTTGATTGTTTGTTGGGAAACTTTGACCAAGATCAAATGAACTCCGAATGAGATTGAAAATTTGATCACACCTTGAAACACAGATTAGTACTGAAACACAATGACTTGTTAGTAGCAATAAGCAGTTTAAATCAAGCAGTGAATTGTGTTTGTATGTATGTGTGTGACAAACTTGAATGATTCTTGTGTTTATGAGTGAAACTTGAATGAATGTAGTGTAAGACTTGATTGAGTTTATGATAAAACTCGATTGATTCTCTCACTGAAACTCGAATGAGTGTTTGATCAAACTCGAATGAGTGTTAGATCAAACTCGAATGAGTGTTAGATCAAACTCGAATGAGTATGTGAACAAACTCGAATGAGTATGTGAACAAACTCGAATGTGAACAAAGTATGTGAACAAACTCGAATGAGTATGTGAACAAACTCGAATGAGTATGTGAACAAACTCGAATGAGTATGTGAACAAACTCGAATGAGTATGTGAACAAACTCGAATGAGTATGAGAACAAACTCGAATGTGTCTTACAATAAACTCGAATGAGTCTTATAAGAAACTCGAATTGTTCTTATACAAAACTTCTTGTATAAAATTCGAATTGGTCTTATATAAAACTCGAATGAGTCTTATATAAAACTTGAATTGTTCTTATACAAAACTCGAATGAGTTTTGTATAAAATTCGAATTGTTCTGAAATTCAAGTTGTCAATTTGAATTGTTTGGCAACTTGATTAATATTAAGACACAACTCGATTAACACAGATAAGCAACTCGAATTACACTTGTACTCAACTCGAAGTACACATATACTCAACTCGAATTACACATATACTCAACTCGAATTACAAAGGTACTCAACTCGAATTGTTAAGGTACTCAACTCGAATTGTTAAGGTACTCAACTCGAATTACACACTGGATGTGTATATTTCGAGTTTCTTAGTATTTTCAGGTTTTACAAGTCTGAAATTCAGATTAAACCAAATTTTTTATCCAATTTCACTCAAATTGTAATCGAAGGTAAGGTTTTTGAATACAAACACTTTTTGTTAAGCACTTTTATGTAAAAATGGATCTAAACCAGACTTTTTCAATGAAACAGTACCGGTTTTGACTTTTTCAAAAATTTCAGAAAATTCCTTAGATCTTTTTCTGTGTTTTGAAATTCAAATCAAGTTTATATTCAGTAGATTCGTTTTTGAAACCTGAACCTTCGATCCAATTATCACTTTGAATGATCAACAGAATCAAAACCCCTATTGATTTTAGGGTTTTTCCGAAAAATACTCAAGAACACGAAGAACAATTTCAATCTCAAACAGAATAATTCATTCCTAATGCTCTGATACCAATTGTGAAATACAGTTTCTACCAATTCAATCAACACAATACGATTAATAAGATCAATCAATGTAATCAAAACTAACCGAATGATTGGATTTAAGATCTTGATGATTACAATACGTTGAAGTGTAAAATCCTTCGTACAGTGCAGCTGCTTCTCAAAAGTTAATGCGTACAAAATCTGACAGATCTCTCTCACTCTAGAAAGTCAACATGACTATTTATATACAATTACAAACTATAAGGAAATTACATATTAAGTCCCTAGACTTTAATCTTTCATCAACTAAACATATTCCAACAGAGAGGTTGAAGTTGTTTGGACTGGAATAGGGATCTCTTGATTCTCCCCCTTTTTGGATGCATTGGTTTGGCCAGGGGGACCAAAAACCTTTGCAAGCAGGGATCAAACCATCTTCTCTAGCTGGGTGATCTTGTTTCCACACAGAGTGAAACCAAGATGAAACTGATCAAGGCACTGTTGTTGGGCTGCTGTAAGTTGTTGCAAAGCTGTGATTTGAGATACCTGTGTAGCAATAATGGACTTATAATGTTCCAAAATGGCTACAACAGATTTCAGCTATAGATCCGTCAAAGCCATCAGTTGCAGAGTAGCCTCAAGATCTTCAAATGATAGTGGGGTTTGAGATCTATCACTGGCATGAATTCCAGAATTAGAAACATTTGGGCCCCTTTGTTCTTGGTACTAGGGACTTCCAGAAGGTGCTTGCACACCTTCTGTTGCCGTGGGTGTGGTCTTAGGGATGTTGATACTGTCCTGTGCCACTTGTGTAGAGAAATCAGTAGTATCAGCCACAGATCCCATATGAACATCCTCTGATGCGATATTCACCTCCAAGTTGAGGGTGGGAGTATCCTCAATGGGTTCCCTATCGATATTTCGTGCAGGAGTGTCCTCATGCACAGGGCTATTTGGCTCTGGGAATTGAACTGAGGAGGAAGGAGCTCCTACAACCCTTTGTCTTTTATACATTTTAAGTGAGGGGGCTGGGGAAGTATGTATAGTAGAAGGAGAAGAGGAAGTATATGTATCATGAGGAGTGGGTTGGGGTCCTGGGGTGAAGCAGTAATGGATTGCTGAACCTGCTCAGGATCCTCTACTCTGTTTCTTGGATTGATATCCTGCATTGCAGAAGGCAATGGGACATCCACACTTTGAAAATTGGCACTTGGTTTCAAAAGCCTTTTAATAGTAGGTAAAGAGTGCCTATGAGAAACATGTATCCTTTTATGTACTTTAAAATTATTGCAAGACTTTGAAATTATTTCTGCCAAAAACCGTGGATACATCAAAAATTTCCCATTCTTTAGGGCATGGTGCCTTCCTTGAAAAATCATATTTGAAAAATTAAATTGTTGGCCTGTTGATAAGCACACTAAGGCAGTGGCAATATTTGAAGAAAATTCAGACCAACCAGTCCGTTTAGGGCTTATGCACTTTTGAATAATATGCACAAGATATTTCCATTTAGGACCAAAATGTGCTTTGTAGAAGGTAAAAGATTCAGTAGGGCCCCTATACCCAATATCAAAAAGACCTTCGTGTAAAGCAGTAAGAGAGAGATCAGATATACCTGTGGCATCTTGAAGATGCAGATGTTGGCGTATTGTCTCCTCAGTGATGGTAATGGGGTTACCATCAATGATTGATGCAAAAGAGGTGACTCCATGAATGGTATTGACAGTGGCTGATTTCCAAAACTGCTCTATATGTGAGACGTATATGGTAGGATTGACAATTAGAGCATAATGGATATGGGAACCACGAAGGAAATCCATCATGTCATGGAATGGTTGGAGTTCAGTGTGTTTGAGAGAGTAGGGAAGGCAGTTATGTTCTTTGACAAACTCCATTAGAAATCACGACGGGGGTTTAGGGTTTTGAACGACTGTGTGTGAATCGCACAGAGAGAGAAGATGAAAATATTGTGGAAGATATTTTGCAACTTGTAGTTGCAATCGAACGAAACTGGGACTTTAAAGGTTTTGGCTTTTCAAAAATATCTAGTCCCGCGCACAATCTTATGAAGAATTACTGAATTACCCTACACACTTTGACAGACCAAGTGAAACAACTAACAGTTTGAGAAAATGAACTAGCAGCTTGAGAATAGTCTCAAGCTATTAGTTGAAAATTAAGCATTTTCTAATGAAACAGTGTCTCCCCCTTAACTAAGCACATTGAATAAGTATTTTCCTCATGAAATAAGGGAGAATAATGAATAACAAATTAATCCATATTTACCATACCAATATCTTATACTAGAAAGGTGAATCTCCCTACATCAAATGGTCTTGTAAATAGATCAGCTAACTGATCATCTGTATGAATTTTGGTAAGTTGGATCAATTTCTTCTCATTACAGTCCCTTATAAAATGGAATCTAATGTCTATGTGCTTGGTTTTGGGAAATTTCACTGGATTTTGTACTATGCTTATTGCACTTGAATTGTCAATATAAATAGGAGTAGATAGAAAGTTCATACCATAGTCTCAGAGTTGGTTCTGAATCCACATCACTTGGTAACAGCAGCTGGCAGCTGCAGTTCAGTGCCTCAGATGCCTCAGATGCCTTCTTTGGCTCCAATTGTGACATGAAGCATGCATGTTCAAAGGCAGCTAGACTGAATTCAGGGACTGCTGATTCAACATCAGTGGACTCCTTGTGAATCATTGTCCTTGTTTGCATAGGAGTGCGAGGGTCTCCCATTATGTGGTTGAGAGGATGATACTTGTGAACCCTGAGTGTAGGTTCTCTTTCTGTCTGAATTGAGCTTCCCAGATTTGTATCATCACCTTCAGCACCACTTGAGGATTCTGCTTCAGTAACAGTCTGATCAGAAGATGGGACTATTTTCCTGTTGGATGGAGTTGTTACTTCAGGGCTTGGGATTGGCACTTCAAACTCTGTATGTATGTCTTGTTGATCAATCAGGACCCCTGGTGGGTCACAAGAGAGAAGTGGTAGTACAGTGTACTCATCCCATGTAGCAGAATCTGCAATTGTTGGAAACTTTGTGCCAACAGCTTGAATATTTGTGGTACCAGCATGAGAATTTGGGCTGACAGTTTCAACACTGTTTCCAACAGTTCCTACAGACAACTCAACAAAGCTCAGAGAATTTGTTAGGGAATCTAAATCAAACAACCAATCAGGACCAGTGCCTTTCATATTTGTAGTGTTTTCATTAACTCAACATTGACACTCTCTTCAATGGTTTTAGAGAACCTATTATATACCCTATAGGATTTGCTTTGAATAGAGTAACCTAAAATGAATCCTTCTTCAGCCTTGCTTTCAAACTTTCCTAAGTGAGTTTTAGTATGAAGGATGGTGCAGGAACAACCAAAAGGCATTAGGAAGGCTACTAAGGGAATCCTTTGATGGAATAACTCATAGGGAGTTTTCCCTTGTGACTAAACAACTTGAACCCTATTTAGAACATAACATGCTGTATTTACTGCCTCTGCCCAGAAGATCATTGGCAGTTTGGAATCAGCTAGCATGGTTCTAGCAGCCTCTATTAAAGTTCTATTCTTCCTTTCAGTTACACCATTTGCAATGCCTTTAGACTCACAGAAACTGTTTAGGATATGATTTTTAAACTCAGTTCCATTGTCTAACCTGATCACCTTAACTTTTAAATTAGATTGGTTTTCAATTTTAAGAATATAGGATATGACTAGCTCAGCAGTTTCATCCTTAGTCCTAAGAAAGTAGAGCCATGTAAACCTGGTGAAATCATCAACAATGACTAAACAATAAGCTCTTTTATTCAAACTCAAAACAGATGTTGGACCAAAAAGATCCATATGAATAAGATGAAGAGCAGATGAGATTGAATTTACTTCTTTGGCCTTATGAGAAGTTTTGTGTTGCTTGCCTTTGAGACATGCTACACAATGATCATCATATATGAACTCCTTTTGTGGTAAACCTCTTACCAAGTTCTTTTTGACTAAAACATTCATAGATTTGAAGTTCATGTGACACATCCTTCTATGCCAAAGAGCAGATTCATTTGATGATGCTTTGGATATCAAACAGCTTAAAGTATATGATTTGGATAGAAGATCTGTGTCCAAACAGTAGACATTGTCCTTTCTTGGTGTTCTGAGTAAAACAAGATTTTCAGGTATTTTAAAATCTTCTGAAAGGACAATGCACTCAGAATCTATGAATAAAACAATGTTTTGTTTGTCACAGATTTGAGACACACTTAGTAAATTGTACTTCAGCTGTTTAACATACAAAACATCATTGAAGATCATATTACCTGCTTTGACAGTACCCTTACCTGTTACCTTACCTCCCTTGGAATTTCCACCAAATGCAACAAAACCCTCCTTCAAAGCTTTTGAAATCTGACAAGCATTCAGAGTTGCCTGTCATGGGCCTAGAGCATCCACTGTCCATATGCCATCTTGTCTTATGTTGGGTCATGTGGTTACCCTGCACAGAAAAAGCTTAGTTAGTAGTGGAGTAAACCCAAACCAAATTGGTTTTGGGTTGTCCAAGTGCATTGACATAACTGAATACTATTTGTGTCTTTTTAAACTTAGTGAGATCCACTGGTGGATTCTGTGAAGAGTATTTAGTTATGACATGAGGTATCCAGGTATTCTTTCCAACCTTTTCTTTAAGAGTCTCAGAAGATCCACTACCAGTTCCATTTTTAGACTTAGCAGTTTGAACTGGGTTCTGAGTGCTAACAGCTTCAGAGTTTGCACTACCAGTTCTAACTTTTGGCTTAACTGTCTCAACACTTGCATTAGCAGTTTGATCTGTGTTTTTGCCTTTAACACACCATACCTTTTTTATGTTTGATTTAGATTTTGCTAAAACTTGTTTTTGATGTGTATGCTGTCTTTTGTTGACTTTTAAGTACCTGTGATCAACTGTCTTCTTTGGAACTGGTGTGACAGGTGTTTGGCCATTTGAAACTTTTGAGTTATGAACAATGGCATGTTTTTGAACCACGGTCTGTTTGGTAACAGATGGTTTATGTAAACAGTGCCTGGCCAAATGGTTTTTCCTGCCACAGTGAAAGCATCTTTTGATTGTTTTTATTGGAAAACCAGTTTTGTGTGACCATAACTGGTTCTTGTTCCTTTGATTTCCCCTCACCTGCTACTGTGTGGGAAACTTTTGGGCACCATGCTTTTGACATGTGCATATTGGAATAGTCTTACCCCTTTTATTAGCTTTTGAAGAAGATGAAATGTTACAGTTAGAAGGTACAGAAACATGTGGAGCATTATTGCATATACTCATCTTCTCTTTTCCTTTCACACTGTGGGTTCTGATGAAACTGGAAGTATGAGGTCCTATAGGTTCACTCATTGTTTTGGAGTTTCTCTCAACTTCTTTACACTCACAGCCTTCATTTGGAATCAATTCTTCTTTAGATTCAGGCTTGTCCTCAAGGATAGGATCTACAAATTTCATATTCTCATCTAATGGTTCATTCACAAGCCTATCAGCAACTTCACTCATAGGATGAATGTATTTGTTGTTGTATGGTGGTGGAGTAGCTTTATATCCTATACCTTCCTTAGGATTGAGTTGAGATTTTACCCTATCTTTAAATTGGACTTCCATTAGGTGTTCTAACTTTTGATTGGCCAGCTTGAAGCTACCCAAATCTATATTTATAGAATCTACTTTCTTGTTAGCTTCTAACACCTTCTGTTCAGCCTCATCCAGTTTCTTGTTTAGGGTCTCTATTTTCTCATTCAGATCCTTTTTCTCCCACTCATGATATGTTCTATCATGTCCCATTTGAATCTCATTATCCTTATAGTCATTGATCTGTTTTTCAAGATCTTCTATAGCCTGCATATATTCATATCTCCTTTCTTCCATCTTAGCTAGAGTTTTGCACATGCTCTCATTATGATCTCTGTACTTTTTAACCATATTTTTGCATGTTTGAGAGCAGAGTTTAGCATTTACCTCAGATGGTAGATCAGTGGAAGTGACAGTTGATGTTTCTGCCATAAGAGCTTGATTTTGAAACTCCTCTTCTATCTGGTCACTCCAGTCAAACACATTGACTTCTTGAGAAAGAGCTTGTGAGGATGATGTTTGACTGGTTTGATGAGGTCTTGGTGGCTGCTGACCTTGTGATCTGCACTCTCTAGCAAAGTGGCCAAGTTTGTGACACTTCACTCAACCTTTGATTTATCAAATGTTGGCTTGCCTTCTGATCTGGCTTGAAAGTTTGGTCTGCCAGTCCGTTTCAGAAATCTTTTGGCCCTCATAGTCAACATAGCATGTTGCCACTTTAAGTCCATCTCTTTTAAATCATCTGGATGGATTTGGTCCAGATCTTCAGCATTAAGAGCAAAAAGCCTATCACTTGCAACAAATGCTTCATAATGCACTTCAGAAGAGTTACCATCAGCACCTGAAAAACAATCACAACAGTTTGATTTATCAGTTAATGCTGATGACAGCAGAGCAGTGTTGTGATTGTAAGAAAAGGATTTCTTTTTATTTTCAATCTCAGATTGAAACACTCTCAGGCTGTTGTAAAGGTCATCCAACTCTATTTCATCTAGAGTGTCTTTGGTTCTCCATTGAGCAGCATAGACTGTCCATTCTTCACTAAGATATCTGAGGAATTTTCTGTTCACTTCATCTTGATCAAGGCTGACTTTAGCACTCTCCAATTCAACTATCAACTTATTAAACCTATCAAAATATTTGAGTAACGTTTTCATTCTTGCCACCAAAAAAGTTTTCATACTGCTGCTTTAAGATATCCTTTTGGTTCCTTTTGGTGCTAGCATTGCCAGCAAATCTTTTCTCTAAGGCAAACCAAAGGGAATGAGCAGTATAAAACTTTTTAAACTGATGTTGATAAGCACTAGGTATGGCTATTTGTAAAAGAGTAAGAGCTTTCACTTCATTCATTCTAGTCTTTCTTTCAATCTCAGTTTTTGGAGTGTTCTTTTGGGTTTGCCCTCAGTATCTAGTTCAGGATCAACTGCAGGAGGATTTTCAACAGCTTCCCATAGGGCATAGTCAATAAATTGAATGTGCTGTTGAATCCTGAGTTTCCACATCTCGAACTCAGTGGGTTTGAGCATAGGCACTTTTAGTCCTTGCCCAGATCCACTACTGCTATTTTCAAACTCCATCGTAGAAAAACAAAATTTTAAACAAAGAAAGTTTCTGACTTTGAAAACAAAGAATAACAAATCAAACATGTGGCTCTAATACCACTTGTCAAGATCAAAATCACCTAAGATTAACTGGTTTCAATAAATCAGAGTCTAAACCAATAACCTTGTTTTTGAATCAAAGTCCAATTAAGAAGTTTGCGGAATAACACTTAACTGTTTTAAGAAAACTTTCAGAGTATAACAGATAAATATAACCAATATCAAAACCTTTATATTGCTAATAATCACTGATTACAATGACCTCTAATATGTTTGATTAGACGAAGAACACAGATTGTTCTTAGGGTTTTACAACCTTAGAGGCTTGAGAAACTTTATCAGAAAGCAACTACAATGAAGCACACAATTACAGAACTTGCACGTACAGACTTACAATAGAAAGACCTAGTATATATATATATATATATATATATATATATATATATATATATATATATATATATATATATATATATA